>JAEQBH010002832.1:0-182364 GCA_016808115.1 Tetrastigma voinierianum
AGGAAATTAAAAGAAAAGAAAAAGAAAAAGAAAAAGCTTCCCGGTGTGGGTCAGACCGTCAGATGCAGTTAAAATTTTATTTTATTTTGCTAGTGGGCAATATGGGGGTGTGCAGTTCCATTAATGCCCAATCTGGAATCTGAATAGAGAGGCATGTGAAAATGAGAGTGGAAGGTTCAGAATTAATGGTATGTCAGATGGTTATGGTCTTCCAATTTAAAAGAATGAAGAACCCACCATGTTACCACATGTGGGATCATCCCATACTTTAATAAGTCTCTAAATCAGACGGTTAGAATAGGCTGTGTAAGTTTGATATGGGTGTGTTTGACGACTTTCATAAATGTTTGAAAACGAATTGCATTAGTCTAGAAGTATGATTCATATGAGAAGAATATAGATGATTGAATCGCAGATTAAACCGACCCGCGCGTCATCGATCGACAATCGACCGTTGACCAACAGATCCAATCCGGTTTTTAAAACATTGCTTAGATAAGTCTCTCCTTACAATTGCCTTCCTAACTCCATTCTAGAAGCTATGTGCACGTTTGATCTCAGATTCAAAAATCAAGTATCGGTAATTACTAAAACACAAAAAACACCATTTTGGTAAATGATATTCTCTAAAAAATGTTTTTATTATTTAAATTTAGTGTTTTTTTTATATTTTTTAGAACAAGAAAAAAAAAACAGCTAACCAAACTTGTTCTTCTTGTTTTTGAGAAGAGAAAATGGTTTTCAAAAACCAAAACTAAATAGGCCCTATAAGTTCAATGATGTTACCAAAAAGGGGGAGGGGAAGAATAAGCAAAAACAATAAAAACCATAAAACTAAAGAAAAAAAGATGAAAAATAGCACCAGCCTGAAAGACATGAAGATTTTTGACACCAGACATGCACAAGAGGGATGAGTCAGTAAAACACCCCCAGAAGAGTAAATGGATTGGCTGCTTGTTTTCCTTATTACATTTTGGGAGACATCTGCATGAATTAATGGAAACTCTAGGGCCCATTTGATTCATGTTTTTGAAAATTATTCTTGAAAATAGTTTTTAAAAACGCAAATAACATCGTTCTGGTGTTCTCTGAAAAAAAAACTGTTTTTTCTTTCTCAATCTTGCTTCTCGTGGTTCGTGTTAATAAGAAAAAAACCTAAGTGCCCCGTTTGGGCTCAATGAAAATTTTCAACTCTATCCAAAATTCGTAATACGAAAATTTTCAATGTATTCTAATCTTTAATTACTCAGAAAATACGCTTTCAGACTCGAATTCGGCCAGTAACACGCTTACTTTCAACCCCATTTGCTGAATTTAATTGAATTTAATTAAAACAAGGAAAACAAATTTTTACCTCGTTTTCTCGATTCATATATAAATGCTGAAAATAAGTGAATTCTATTTTTCTTTGCCAAATTTGTTTGCCTTATTCTCGTAGAATTCAAACGCTGCTTTTCCTTTGCTGGAGCCAATGTATAAAACAGAAAATTTTCTACCTACTAAACAGGGCCTAACATTTTCTTTAGGTTTTCCTTGTTCTCCTTGTTTTTCAGAACAAAAAACAGTTTTCAAAAACTGTAACCAAATTGACCCCTAGTTACTTATCATCATATCTAATACATGCAGTGGCCCTCTTCATGGTTTTAATTGAACTTCCTCATAAAATTTGCACAGCCAAAAAGAGGTGTTCTTTTGTATTATGTAAGAACAAGTTAAAGAATTGATTAAACTACAAAAAATTTATGTACTTTTCTACAAATTATGTTTCTTACTACTGTCTTGAATAGACTAAAGAATGAAATGATCATCTACTTATCTGGAAATAAATTTTAATACGACAAATAAAGAAGGTACAATGATACGAAAACTACTCAACTTGAATAAGCCCGGGTTTGTCCGACGTTCCTCACAAAATCATCTGGAGCTTCCTTTGCATTGTAATTACTAAGCTTCAATGATCTTCCTGCAAAACTTCCAGCAGAATCACTAACAAGGTGAAAGAGAGGAGTGGATTTGATCACTGTAATGTAATATTTTGTAACTGGTAAATGAATGTGTTAAGAAGAAGATAATCATGACTATTTGATATAGAAAAGAAAGAAAATGATATGACTACCATATATTGTTAACAAAATATAAAGAAAATAATATGATTATTATATATTGTTAACAAAACATACAGTCAGAACAAAAATGCATGCAGGAGGAATGCAGAGAGCTTTCCTCTCTCACTCAAAATGGTAGACATTTTTTGGGCACAAATTAATGTAGAGCATGTTTTTCTCTCACAGAAAATGAAAAACTTCTTGCAATACATCAGACTTTATGCTCAGAAAAACTCCATCTACTGAAGCTAAAGTGAGATATGAGCCCTTTTGTGATGATAATTCCATGATCCCGGTTTCTGCTTGTAGAACAAAGCCCTTTTCGTTCACATTTTCTGATCAATCTTGCTCTTCAATTGATGTGAGGAATTCTTTGAAATCCTGAAACCAATGAAAATACTGGGGCAAGAAATATCTCTGTCATGGAAGCAATACTGAATCATAGCAATCAAAGTGGATAATCCAAGCTCCAGCCATGTTTTACATGCAGTAGAGCAAACCTAGAGCTAGAAGGAAGATTAAAACTTGAAAGCATTTTTCAGTTCCTGCATCAGCTAGGTAATTTGTGGAGGGCGTTGCTACCACAATTCATTCCAATAAGAAAGGATAAGGTGAAACAGTCTTCAGGAAGTAACAGCCAGAATAAAATAATTGCTTCCAGTAATTAAGGATAAAATGTTGTTATTCTACACTCCCAACATTTTGTGGGAGGGAGTGGATTTGTAGATTAGGTTCAGGTGAAGTTGTGACGAATTGTGCACCCAATTGGCGTATTATTATTGCCCTACTTCGACTCAAGGGGCCTTTCACGGCTTTAAAACAAAACACTATACAAGAGTGAATAACCCTTGTATAGTACCAGGAACTTTCTCCCATAACCGATGGGGGATGATATGACAGGAGTAGTTCCTCACACAATCCATTGTTAGCTAATGAGGTGTCTGGAATGGGATACACCAGAGCCCAATTGAGCCCTTTAGGGGCCAAACACGCAGCAGGACCCTGGGCCTATCTCGGAACCCATCACATTGAGTCCTTCATCGAGTCTAGCACCTCGAGGAATCACTGCACCTAGTGCTAAGGGCAATTCTATTTGGGCCTTGGATCATTCACACCACCCCGAGTATATCATTCCTCAAAAACAACAGGTAACATCTGACCTCGGCCAGAGGTGCGGACCAAGACCCCGTCTCCCACAAGCAAAAGCACTCAGTCAAACTACCAGTCACGACCACCTCCACGTAGATCACCCACGCTCCGTTCTCCTACTATCCACTACGCACTTCGCCTCCACGTGGCCCACTACCATGGTAGATCAGAAGCCAACAAGAAGGCTACACGTGGCAGACTTTAGTAGTATAAAACGCCCCGCTTGTAGTTGCATTAGGCATGTAATTTTCTTTTCTACAATTTGAGAGAAATACAAATCTGTTTGGGACGTCATATGAGGCCATTTCAGACTGAAGGATTAATCACTCCTCTATGCCAGCCAACACCATGATACTTCAAGGTCGACTAATATCTTAGCTGCCTAGTGAGCAAAAAAAGAAAGCCCTAAAGGAATGTTGTCATTGATTAATCAAATATGCTAATGCATATCTTCAAATCAATTCAATTTTTCAATCTAGATGAAATAACTCATAGAAAATGGGAGAAGTAAAGGAACAAAAAGAAAACAGAGTGGAAAAGGCAAACCTTAGTGTACTCCAAATATCTCTTCTGGAGGATCGTAAACATTCCGATCCGGAAATATCTCCTCAAAGTCTTCCTTGACTCTGTTTCTCAAAAGGGGATGTGGAAGAAGCCCCTTCAACAATATCCTGAATGGCAACTCCTCTCTGGGTGGATCCGAGATTTTTCATGTCTTCATATATGTTCATAGCATCCGCAGCGATCCAAACCTCTCAAGAAACCCTCAATCACTTCTGTATGTTTGATAAATCGTGGAATAAATCCTCCCTTTTCATATTACCTTTCCCACAATTGCATTGCATCATCCATTTTTTTGCATTTACAATGCAACAATCAAGTCCTTTATAAAGATAGATATCAGTTTGTACTACCCGCTGAATCACTCTAAACACCCGAGAATCTTAATAACAAACCATTAAAACTTGAGTGGAGAAGAAGGAGAAGCATGATTGGTAAAAGCCCGTAAACTTGAAGTGTTGATTTGTGACCAAAATTTGGTTTTAGGATTATATCCGATCCAAAGGCCCATGGTACGACTTTTGCGAAAAGAAAAAGTTGAGAAAAAATAGGGATATGTTGTGGTAGCAAGCCCAACCCCGTACCCCACAACTGATCCCACAAGGGGGTGAGGGGGCTTGCCCAAAGAAGATGGGACCTTCTCGCCGTGTATTTTCATAATATCAATATATTAGGCTTATTCTATCACAGATTTCAGAATTATTCCTGATTCATGTGGTGCCTTCTCCTCTGCCCGTGGTTTTTTCCTATAAGGGTTTCCACGTAATCTAGTGTTTTTTCTTTGCTTTCGTATTTCATTATTGTGAAATTGATTTCAACATGAAGATTGAGCAAGAAACAATGGTGACCAAAGAAGGGATAATAAAACCAAATACAGACACAAACTGACACCCTATCCTGCTTGACCAACACTTCTAATGATAATGTTTTATCTCAATCCTGAAACTTCAAAATTAATAACTAATAAACCCAGATACAAAAAGTTAGAAGAAAGGGAAATCTTACAAGTCCTCTGAAAATCTAAATATGAAGATGCAAACATAAACATGAAAATAAACAAAACTATGTCACTAAATTCAGATTCTGATACCTGAAAAATTATTGACTGACCCAAACAAGTAAAGAATGAACAAAAATTTCAAGAAAATAATGAACCAGAACACCAATGAAAAGGATCCTAATTCAACAGCATACGCATATTAGTTTCCCCAACTCTATTTTCCAGCGAAACAAACAAAGTAAAGCTTTGATCCATACATCAAATTTCCAAACCCGAAAGTTAACTGCTTGCAGAAAAAATAAACATAATATTCAAACCCCAGCAAAACAGAGTTATTCACAAACCCAAAAACAACAACAATTTTTTTTTATAACAAATGCAGAAGCAACCAAGCTGAGCAAACAACATGAAGAGAAGATTAAGAAAAGAAAAGAAACCCCAACAGCCAGAGAAACTCCTCCTCTGGCGCTCAAGCTCAGTGAGCACAGCAATCATATCCATCTTCAAGAGCCTCAACACATGGGACTTGATGAATTTGCGAAGCTTCTCTTCATCGTCTTTGAATCTTTTCAGTCCAGATATCACAAAGAGAGCTTCTTTCCCGATCAACTTCTTCCTCTCCATATGGTCCTCTCGGCCTTCCGTCATGGTACGTAAGCTCAAACCAAACAGGGGTTTGTCTAAACCCACCTCCAAAACTGGAAATTGGAACTTTCTATACTCGTTAACAGATGGTTTGATTAGGTATTGCAGGATTTTTGCAGAGAAAATTGGGATTTTTGACCTTGAAAATGCTCGAATCGCCATTGCCGCTCTAGTCGAGAGAGACTGCCACCATCTGCTCGATGTCCTCCTACGGAGACGATGGCAGCTTTTTCTGAGAGGCCCAAGCCCAAAGACCTGGCCTGTTTAGCCCAAAAGGCCCATAAAAAATAGTAGTGGGCCAGACGGGAATGGGTTTGTGTAGTTTAAACTTTGATGTGGGTGTGTTTGGATAGAGGTCTCCAACAGGCCGGGTCGCCCATCGTGTTAATAAGCCTCGTTGATTAACTTCAACGGGCCGGGTTTGCTTTTGCATGTCAAGGAGGCTCACAACCCACACGCCTGTAATAAGCACGTTCAGAAGCTGATAGGCTTCTAGTAGCACAAAATTAAAAACCAATTTTTATATATTTAAACCTCTTCTAACTTAAAATTTAATACATAAACTAAGTTATATATTTATTTGACTTATATAATAAACCTTTAACCAAATAGATGCTTTTCAAATATCAAAATATAAAAGCTATATGTAGACAAAGACACCACTATATCAGAATAAAATGCTTTAATTGTAAAAAAATAACATAAAGATAAAGCGCCTAAAGACTTGCGGTCGGGCCTAAATGAAGCCTAATAAATGGACCTTTCTTTATAATAGGCTCATATCGGGCTTGCCTCGACCTTTAGCCATTTACAAGCTTTAGCCCAAAACAGGACCTCGCTTTAACAACCCCTAGTTTGGATATAAGAGAGAGGGAGAGGGCCCAATCGTGGGCTTGCATAAGAATAACAACAGAGAAGCCCAAGCCTAAGAAAGCCCAGTAGGCCCAAATGTGGCAGGCATGATTGATGCTAAAACACGTTGTAGTTAAGCGAACAAAATACGTAAATTACAAGATATTAAGATTTGATTTACTTGAGAGACATTTAAAATATTCTGGTAGATATTTCAAAAAATATCTAGAAAGTCAAAAATTAACAAAAAATACTTCAAAATTCACTTAAAATACTCGCGAACTATAAAAAGACATAAATAAACAACAGACATCTGTCAATATTTATATTCATTATAATTTATCTAGAATTACATTAATACCATTTAAACTAAAACTAAGCACCGATGCGCTTCAATTACATTATTCTCAATGGGGCTGCTCCCATCTTTACGTAAGATAATATTCATAACAAAGATCTTCAAAATATCGGTGATAAATCATTGTTAAAAATAATTGGTAGCCAAACAAGCTTGACGTATGAATGAGTTTGTAAAGAAATCAGATGATTTGTATGCATTTATGCACTTTTTTTGAAATAAAATACGCACGGACATTAAAACCATCATATCTAATTCTAACCGCCGGATGACTTATAAAATAAATTATATATTCCGAGTATTCGATATTTTATCAGAGCATATTTATGAAAATTTTCCAGAACTCCAAGACATACGCTACCAGAAGATACTCGATATTTCGTCAAATATAGCGATTTTATCGGGATTTCGGGCCAATCGACTATCTACGACAAAATCAGACGATACCGACGATATCCGATATTTCAATTCATATATCAATGATATATCCTCACTTTCTCCTGCCCTTGCCAGGGAAGTCAGTAAAACATACATGGGTCATGTTAGTCTATCCAATAGTCTCAATCATAGATTTTCAAGATCAGCGGTTATATTAATTCACACCGAATAAGTACAATTTTTTTTAAATAAACAATTACGTGACAAAATATTCTTTATTATCAACAACACTTTTACCCATCAAAAACCATATCACATTGTGATGCAAATGAATCCTAATAGTATATGTTAAAGGTAATATTAATGTCGTAAAAATCTCACTAAATATAAAATAAAATTCTTGTATTTTTTTCAACTCTACAGTCTACTCATATAATTCAACCCATTTTATATATATATATATATATCTTATAAAGAACACATGTGAACAATTATATTATCATGCCACAATTAATTGAAACGTAAAATCTTCTTCTAAAAGCTTTAATTTTTAAAGGAGTAGGCATTTATAACGCTCATGTCAATATTGAAGATGGGGTGTTTGGCTACTGTTAACTTAAAAAATCTTTAATAATGGGATTTGATTATTTCAACGACATCAAAACATGGATTATAGTCTTTTTTTCTTTTGAAAACCCACCCACTTAGAGTAAATACAAAGGAAAACATAATAGCGTGTTTGGTTGGTTTTGAAAATTGTTTTTTATTTTGAAAAATAAAAAAGATTTAGAAAAACACATTAGGCTTCTGCTATTTTTTTTTAATTAAAAAACATGAATAACATAAAAAAAAAAAATAAAATTTAGAGAACAATAACAATTTTACAAAATGCCCAAGACCTGTTTAGTTCATGTTTTATTATCTTTTTAATTTAATGTTTTTTTGTATTTTTTCTATTAAAAAAAAATTTGAAAACAAAAATGCTTTTATTGTTTTTTATTTTGTGAACTAAAACGCTTTTTAAAAAACACGAATCATACATACCCAAAAAATTATATGTTATATTTTTCCCCAAAAACGATTCTTAAAATGGTTTTAAATAAGGAACCAAACATATTAATTAACACTCGACTTTTTGAATACTCCCATAGAATAAAAACAAAAGAAAAAACATTGTCACATGAACCTTTTTGTTTTTTGTTATTTGTTTTGTTTTGTTTTGAATCGAATTGTCACATGTACTTAATCATTAAGACGTGCATGCAATCCTAAAATTCAAATAATTGAGTCAATATTGAATCGGCCATCGGTATAAAAAATTAAAAACAGAATTAGGAATATATTCAAATCAAAAAGGGATTAGGAGTTGTCATGAAGAAATGAATGTCGGTAATGAGGGTGTGGAACTAAAAGGAGAATATGAGATGGGAGAGCAAGACTCACTCACTTAAAATCCGGGTCAAACAAGAACCCATGACCCTCAGTCAATTTCCTTACATTTTAAGCAACTTCTTTACTTCAATAATTAATCATTCCAGATGTAAACCCCTTCTTTTATTTTTTTATTTTTTTGTTGTTAATTAAGACAAATTCCCTCCTTTTGCACCCATTGTTTTGTTTCATTCCCATAGGTGTTTTGATCGGTTTATGCTCATACTTAGACTTATCCCATAACAGCTTAAGTTATGATTATAGCATTTATAAACTCTATCACACAACCGTATTTTTGTGGATTTAAACTTGCACTATCGGCTAATCCTGTGGGGCATCTGAACCAATTTACTTACATGTTCGGTGGTTATTGATTTGATTTATTGACTCTTTGTCTCAGGTTAGGTTTATTGAATTCAATACTTTGATCATCTAACATGCCAAACAATTAATTTATAAGAAAAAAAATGTGGCAGTCATGTTTGTTATGAACCGTATACTTCAAACAATGAGTAATGTTGAAACACTTAAAAATATTAGTTTTAAAATCACTAATACTTAATAAATTTTCATTAAAAAAAATTCAATAGTTTTAGAATGCATACAATGAATTCAAGAAAATCTTAAACAAAATTTAATATTTGAAATTTGATAAACTTTGATGTTTTTTGATACGAATGAAGAAGTTAAATAAATACATGAAGAAAAAGTGGCTTTGGAACATAAAGAGCTTCACACAATTGCATGATTACTTTTCTTTTTCATGTCATTTGATTTGTTAGTGAGTAGCCAACTTGCTCTCCTATTTTCTTTTCTTCTTTTCTTCCTATGTGCTCTTTGACCATGAAGCCATATTGTTCAATCCCTTTTTTTTTTTTTTTTTTTAACTCTTTTTCCCTTTAGAATTTAAGGTTTAGTAGAAAAAGGACAAAAAAGAGAGAGGAGAAAGAAAAGAGGTGGGAACTCCAAAATGAGGTTGGGTTTAAAATATAATGTCAAAAGAGGGACTAATAATCCATTGAGATTAACATTGAATATGCAGGTGAGATGGTTAATATGATTCTAACTTAATCGGTTTCGATTCTCGAAGGTCTCCAGAACGTAGTTTATTATACTAGTAGCTTTTACCTGTTATCGCAGCCCCTCCCGACTCAGAGGCATTTAATTAATGAAACATGATATGACTTAAACGCCAGAAATCAGAGCATACATAGACCCTGCAATTTCAGACATCTTATAATTTGAAAAATGAGCCCTTAAAGCTCGACCAAATAATAAAAAGTGGTAGGCATTTAAGGAGAACCAAGATCGTATCTTACAAATTAAGAGTTCTACTGCCCTATTAATATCTAATATGATGTAGTTGTTGTTTTTTTTTTGAAGAGATGATGTAGTTGTTGTTTTTTTTTTTTGAAGAGATGATGTAGTTGTTGTTTTTTTTTTGAAGAGATGATGTAGTTGTTATAATCTTGGAATGTGTATAATCGTATTATATATTAATTAAAAAATAGTTTCATTAATTGACAAGATCTTAGTTTCCGAAATGGGCAAATTGGGAATTTTCTTCTGAACAGATGAAACATAAAGTTAAAAGGAATTAAGAGTTAGAGAGACAAATCTAATAAGAGAAGCAAGAACAAATGGAGGGTGTAAAGCAAATCCAGCCCCCCCCCCCCTTCACATCACCACATGGCAGATGGCTGCTTTCAATTTCAATGGCGGTAATATAGAAATCCCTACACGTGAGCAACTAGTTATTCATCTCAATTCTCAACACCTGCCATTCCTCTCTCTCTCTCTCTATCTCTTCACTGTTCCCCCCATGACTCAATCCTCAAATTCTCACATCCAACTATATAAACAAAGCCATCATCTTCATAAAAACAATATCACAATGATCTCTTTTTTTTCAACCTTTTCCATAATATCATAATCCCTCTCTTGTTTGTTTCCTCCAAAAGACAAAAAAGAAATTTGACTTCCTTTTTCTTCAAGTTCTTTAATTTGAGCCATTTAAAGCACTTCTCCCCCTTGTTCACGTTCTTCTTTCCTTCCCTTCCCTTCCCTTCCCTCTCTCCCCATCTCTAGCTACTTCCCAACAAGCCGTATGCCCTCTTGAATCCACAGAAAGGTAGAATCTTTCTGTCAATCAAACTCCAAGTTTTCATTTCTTTCTTTATATTAATAACTTCTTTTTTTCTTTCCATTGTCAATATCAGGGGAGAGGGAGAGATTCATTGATTAGCAGTAAGAAGATCAAGAAAGAAACTGGATTGTAAATCTTCAGTGGGAAGGAGACAGTTAGTCAGATCTTGAACACTATCACCCCTTTGTGCTGTGAACGTAAGCTTTCAGAAGAAGATGTGCTGAAGAATGCCCTTTTCTTCCCCTATTTCTCCCCACATGAACCCCACAAATTTGCTGCTGTCCATAAAGTTTTTGGAGCCAGCAATGTCTCCAAGATGATCATGGTAACGGAAAACCCTACTTCTCCTATAATTTTCTTTTTATAACCATGAATGTTTGGGATAGTTTTACTTGTGCCCTAAAATTAACTGTCTCGATTAACCTCACAAACCCTAAAGTTAATGATCGGATAAATCTCTAATGACCGTGCTACTTCCCCTTAAATATTCTTACACTCCTCGTAATGTTTTACCTTTTTATCCCGTGTTTTCAAAATTGAATCGAATCGGTCTGTCTGACAGTCGATTGATGACTTTTCTGGTCATGATTTAATCCGATTTGACCGTGGTTCAATCGTAGGTTCACCCGTAAACCGTGAATTTTTTTTCTGATGTTTAATTTCTTCTATAATAATTAGGATGTTGCAGAAAACCAAAGAGCGGATGCAGTGAACAGCCTGGTTTTCGAAGCCAACTTGAGGCTCCGGGATCCAGTGTATGGATGCATGGGTGTAATCTCAGCTTTACAACATCAAGTTCAATCTCTGCAAACGGATATTAATGCAGTGAGAGCTGAGATACTGAAATACAAGTATAGAGAAGCTGCTGCTGCTTCCACCATCATTTCTTCTCTTGTTTCCAATTCCGACCTGATTCGATATTGGCGGCTGTGTACTAAGCCGGTGTCTCTTCCTCCACCCCCTCTTCTTCTTCCTCCACCAACCCCAACAGTTGTTTCTAGTACTTCACCTCCTTCTTCTGCATCTTCTTTGTATACAGTTCTTCCTTCAAGCACAACAGGCTATAGCTCTATTACAAGTGATCATAACATTCCATACTATGAGTAAAATCACCTCCCACTTTCTTCATACATCATGTTTGATATGGTAGAATTAATGATTATTCCTCTTTCTTTCTCTACTCCTTGTGTTTGGTTGCTGAGAATTCTTACCTAGTTAGCTAGTTCCAAAATGTAATGGGTTGTATCTTCTAATTTTTCTTATCCTTAACTTGAGCTGGGGTTTCCCATGAACTTTCCCCTTAAATCCAAATTTTCCGGGAAAAGAAAAACCGGTCTCCGGTGGCAATATTCAAACCAAAATTGGTGGTTACCCATGTGGGGAATATGCTTTGACCGAGCCGTAAGCGTATATCAACTTTTGTATCAGTGCCATTGAAGAAGAAGAAGCAAAACAATAATTAAATTTGGTTGTTGGGTGAATTGTGATTCTCCCTGCAATGAAGGTAGATGTTAGAATTAATTTTATTTAAACTGGCCGTTGTTATTAGAAAACATGGGTTCATTTTTTGTTTCTTCCTCATCTTGTCAAGCTTGTACTCAGAAAATTGCATTATCTATATATATATATATTTCTTCCTTACGTAACCATGTGGGCTTCTATATTTTATGATATGTTTGGTTTTTCATGGCGTGTGGAACTCAATTTTACATTATACAATCCCTTTTGTATTCGGTTTCACATCCTGCAGATTGCTTCAATTATTACGCCTATTAACTTATTTACTGCTTAATTATATATAATCAATGTTAGGACATGTGAATTTTATTTCCTCCCTTCAAGCATCTTTAATAAAAAAATAAATTATTTTGACACCTCGGCTAATCACACACCTGAAATTAACGATCGAGTAACCATAAGGGGTACTGAAACTGATGACCATAATTATAGGGTTAAACCTTAAGACCTTAGACCAATTGAGTTGTTTCTAATGTTAAATTAATGGGCTTATTCGTTTTCATAATACACCAAAAACTCTCTTTATATTGGCTTAAAAAGAATGACAGAGCAAGAAAATAGCTTCAGAAGATATAATATGACAAATGATCGTTCAACTTAATGGTAACCATCCATTTAATTTCAAAATCTTACATCAATCAAACAAAACCCTTTTTACATATTTTTTCCAAATTCAAAGGGACATTTGCCCTCACTCAAGCTTTGGCTTCTTCCTTAAAAAAAAATGGTAACAATTTAAATATTTTCTTAAAAAAAGTCTTCTATTTTAATATATATAACGAATGATTTCATGCATGTTCAAATTTTTTTTATAATATTAATACTGTATACAAATTTGTGACCTCATACTTAGTTTTGCTTCTTTATGAAACAAAAAAAGACCCTAATTAAATTTATAGGCCAGATCAATAACTTAATATGATATACAAGTTTTGATACACCTCACTCTTTGATTTAATGTGGTGGCACATGACCTTAAAAGTTCTAGGACTTTAAAAGTAAGGGCCAAGCAAAGATTTAAGGTTAGTGAGGGTAAAAATTAATCTATTTGGGTTGTTTCCTAGAGGTCCAATTTTATAGAATTTCAGTGGGGGCATTCAATAGGTTTTGGGTTCGAGCTATAGTGCCTCCATATGCCCCCTGACGGAGCATAACCTAGCTCTGCTATGGCTTCCAAATCAACGAAAAATGTGATAAGAGGGATTTCTTTTTTTATTTTTTTTATTTTATAGATATGATAAAAGGGATTCTTGATGATTTTGTAAAGGAAAATGAATTAATATTTCTCAACATACTATCCCATAAGTCATGGCATATCATAGTAGTTCATGTTCCGTAAAGTCTATAGAAGTTTACCAACAAAGAAACCTAACTCATTGATACCTATAAAATCAAACTTCTACCCTAATGGCATGAACCACCAACAATTGATGAAATTAAAATAAAGCTATCACATGGGTCACATCAAGTCTCAATGGTGGTTTAATATATTAGTTTTCAATAGAAATAACCAAATATGAGGGGTTTTTGCTACGCCTTGGTTTGTGGGATCGACATTGCTTTTGTGAAGTAGACAATATCTCAAAATTCGAACACGAAATCTCCTTATAAGGCTTGTTCTTCTGCTGATGTGAAATGGTTCAGACGACTACTAGATGGGTGGCTATAATGTAATGTTGATGTTGGAGTGTTTCAAGCTTGTGGAATGATTTCGATCAGTGTCAAGGCTCGCATCACATGTTTATTTTATCAGTACTAATCTAACTCTCGATATTCCAGTGTGTTAACTCCTTCTGTGGCAGAAGCTTTGAGTTTTAGAGAAGCACTTAGTTGGCTCAAAGAAGTTGGAATGAGTATAATGTTATTAGAATCAAAAGCTTTATAAAGGATTAATGCTATCAAGCATTGCAAGGTAGATGATGCATGTTTCCGCTTGGTTATTATGAATTGTATTTCACTTCCAAAAAGAGACATCGAATCACTCGGCCTCATTTGTTAGAAGATCAAGAAACCAAGTGGCTCATGTCTTAGCTAGGCCTCCTATTTCTATGTCTAGTTTAGAGTATGACATTTAGACCTCCTGCTTTGATTGTTGATTACCAGTTTGATAATGAATAAAACTTCAAAGTTGTACCAAATATATATATATATATATATATATATATATATATATATATATATATAAACAGCTGCCAAGAATTAATAATCCACCTGTGGGGGTGGCAGACCATTGAAAATTTGGCAAACTACACTTTAAAATATTATCTGGGAAAATTCTTCAACCATCGACAACCCCACCCCAACCTTTTCCTTGCAGCCAAGCATGTTCTTGGTGCATAATTTATTTCATCGATCACAATCTCTACGTAAAGGGGGATTTTCTCTAATCTTAATTATAAGTTGACTTACTAAAGTTAAATAAAAAGATCTACCTCTGACAAAATCAAAATTTTGGACTGAAGACTGAGCTGTTCCTATAATGTGTCGAACTCAGTGGAATTAAAGAGGCCAATGAATTTATAGCTGCAAGAATTAATTAGCAGGCTTCCATGGATGCTGGTTCATTAACTATTGTTCTGAAGCCACTTGAAGAATCAAAGGTCAGCTGGATACATTAACTGTAATTTTTTTTTTTCAGATTCACCCTTCAGATTTGTCTCTACTGCAATAAAATAGACTGACCTATGATTTTCTAGGATTTCCAAAGTGACTGATTTGTAAATAAGTCTGGATTAATGGAGCATAGGAAGGTGGGTCTGGGATAGTCGATTGTTTACTATAAAGTGTTTAGCTGTAAAAAAGAAAATAATAATAACGAGCCTACCTCTCTTTCCTACGTCACGACTTGTGACGAGAGGGCACCATTATTGAGCTGGATCAAGGGCCGCCATGAATTACAGCAATTACTTAACTATGTAGGTGACCAATAAATTTTGCAGGGCTGAGCTAACAAGCCAAACATTTGACTCAGATTTATATTTCGTACAAAATAATACTACAATAACTTTGTACACCTAGCTTGAAACAAAAGCATGTTCCTCTTAGCATGAGATGCAAAAATCAGAATACTGTATTTGAAACCATTACGAATTGTTTTCTTTCATCTTCAAAACTTATTCTAGAAGGTGACCTTGTAGGTACTCAAGCCCAATATAAAAGATCAGTCTAATATGCGGGAGAACCTCTCAAACTTAAGTACCACTCACTTCACACTGTCATGCAGATCGCACTACCACCCAAGCTTTACGTCCGTGTAATTTAACCACACTCAGATAGCTTGTATTTGTTAAAATCTTTCTTAGGATACCAGATATCCATTTCCTGTTACACACCGACTCTTAATGACAACATCAACGAATAGGTACCCAAGTCTAATAAAAGAACCCAACCCAAAAGATTGGCCTGATAGGTGAAAAAACCTTTCAAACTTAAATACCATTGTACAATTTCATATAAAGCCAATGTGTGATCTTATTAGACCCTACAGAAATGTACTGGAACGGGTCTTGGTGATTCTTACAGTGGTATCCATGGATGGTTTTGTCCAGCTAAGATATCCCCATCATCTGGTAATACCGACAAATATTTGTTAACCATAAGCCAGTAATCGAAAAATTCTTAGGTAAATAAAAACTGAAGTTAAGAAAGGCTGCAGAAGTTCAGAATAGATAGAAGCTCAGATACTACACAAATACCTACCATAGAATAAAAATAAACAATTCTTCCTTTGACTACAAATATCTGCCCAAACTCTTTATATAGCATACACTATTTTTTGAGTTGCAAGTTTCCTCCAATTTCATAGATATTGCCACATTTCACATCGAATAAGGGAGTATTTCTGCATTATATAATTATAGACACTTTCAACATATTAGGACGGTTTTAAATCCACGAGGGTCCTTTTGGACCCGAAATCGACATTATTTACATTGCTGAAGCCGAGTTATAAATCATATCAGGACTCGATCCCGACCCCTGATGGGGGTCTATTCCGTAGGGAGTGTTTGTCCGTTTAGCCCTACAATCTAATGAGAAACAACGAGAATATTATGTCTACATTGGAGGGGAGGGGGTGTGTTTGTCACATCCCACATCGGATAAGGGAGAATCTTTTTGACATTATATAAGTATAGACTCTTTTAACCTAGTAGACATGTTTTAAAGTCACGGCGCCTCGACCTACAACCGCTAGAGGTGGTACTGAGGATGGATTGTCACAATTTGGCCCGACTGAGCCAATAAATTAATGTACTAAGTCGACCCTAATTTTAGGGATCAAGCAGTCAACGAGTCAGTCTGCCACCTTTACAGAGCACATCTATAATGATTGAAATGATATCGAGCCGATCCTTCCGATCCTACGGGGTTTGTTCCGCTTGTCTCGTGGAAGAGCTGCCGGCTCTGCTTTTAGCCCTACAATCCCATGTGACACAACAAGAATGTTGGTCTGCAATAGGAGGAGTTTGTCATATTCCACATTGGATAAGAGAGAATCATCCTAGCACTAAATAAATATGAGTTCCTTTTAATCTAGTAAACACGTTTTAAAACTATAACTATAAAGTCCTTCTAAACTCAAAACTATGTAGTTAAACTAGGCATGGTAATTTGCCCTCAGTCCCGACTCCACCCCATGTCCCACCCCGAACGGTGGGACTTGCCAATCAGGTTACGGGTGGGGCCAAGTAAAAATTTGCTCTCGAGGCGGGGTCAGGGAATACTTATCCCCATCACTTGATCCCCGCCTGCTTTATATATTATATAAAATTATTATTTATTTTTACTTTTTATACAAATGTATGAAATGAAAAAAATATGGGGCCAACCCACACGCAACCTCTCTGTTCCTACGCCTCCTTAACCCCCCTTCCCTTCCCTTCCCCATCTTCGTCCTCCTTTCTTTTCTCTCTTCTCCCTCCCCACATTACTCATTTTCCTCTACCTTCCCACCCCCCACAATACGCCTAGTTTTACTGTCTCTGTAAGTCCTCTCTCTCTCTCTCATCACTCTCATATATATATATATATATATATATATATATATATATATACAAATTTTCTTTCTTTTTTTTCTTATTTTTTTGCTCCCTATTTTTCTCAGATAGAACTACAACTCCATTTCAAGGCGCTTCCGTGCTGATCGTTCTTTATTCAGGTTTTAGGAGTTTCATTTGTATATAGGAAACATTTAAGCTTTGACTCCAAATTTCATTTATTTGGATTCCTGAATCACAAGTTTTTTTTTTTTTTTTTTGAGAAATGGATGTTCTTGTATGTGGTTTTTGGATCTTTATGTGAAACCCTTAGAAAATCTAATTTTTTGAAAAATGGCAAAATGGTAATTTCGATCAAAATACGAAATTTTTCTAGATCTCGGATGACACAACAGACTTCACCATTGGAATCGTCTCACGAAATCTAGCTACCACGTCAAATTTCGTCGAATTCCGAACCAATTGGAATTTGCACGTTTTCCGAGGCAACGAGCGTAGTGCGGGACACTTGACACATTTTGAGTGGCTCATAGTATGCCACATGTCAGATGCAGAATGAGTCAACTTGAGCTCAGGTGTGGGGCCCATGGGTGACAAGTGGCATCTCCTAATTGGAGGAAAATCAAAGGTTGGTGGATTAAATGGATAAAGAATCCAAGGAGCCAATGATGGCTTGACAAGTGGCAATGAGGGGGACAAAGAGAGCTGCCTCCATTCGTCAGTACGTGTAAGTAGGGAGAGAGAGTGCAAGATTTAAAAATGAGGGTTTTATAGAAAACAAGAACTTTCCTAGATTTCCCCGCTTGATCGTTTGACTTCTTCGCCGCTAGTTGTGCTCGTTATACGCGCAAGGCTGCTGCGGCACTAGCTTTGTGGAGTTTTTGACAACTCCAAGAGGTAAAATCTTCCTACTTGCTATTTTCGCTTTAATAAATTTTTGTAAATGATTTGAGTGTTTGAAATGTGAATGTAAGACCCGAGAAATTCCAATTTCACACAAGAAAATCGTAATTTTGATTATAAAATTATAATTACGGTTAAAAGTCCGTAATTAATTTTCTAGATCCCAGATGACGAAACGGATTGTATCACGAATCGTCTTCAAGGAAATCTAACAAGACGCAAATTTTGCAATTTAGTTTGAGACAATGAGTCGGGCATCGCTACAAGTATCATACGGTGTCAGAAATCGACATTTTCGATAAGACTAAAGGCACAAATAGCATGTACCAAGGTACCATATGGTATGAGATAAATGATGAAATGCACGGCCGGTGATAGCGAACGCCAAAACCGAGAAAGAAGGGAATTAATTGATTTTAAGTCAAATAAGACAAATTAATGTATAGTGCTCTTTCTCCTCAAATTCAAAAGGAGCTAAACGTAAATGGAGAAACCGAGCTGCCGTGAGATCAAAATGAGTCTTTCTGTGGCAGGCCTCTCCTTCTCTTTTAGAAATAGAGGCAACGGACCGCTGGATTTCACTTTGAGCAAGAAGGGGAAACGCTCTACGGAAAGGTGCTACGCTTGACTCGGTTTGCGTAGTTATTGACAACTCCAAGAGGTAGGATTTTCTCCATACTTGAGTTTTTGCATTCATTTAAGTGTTTTTTTGATGTTTCAAGGCTTGAGGCCAGAGGTTGTTGATCTACCCCCAAACATGGGACCGAATTCGGTAATTTTCTTTGGGATTTTGGTTACGTGACTGCCCGTGAATCAAGTGGGTTGTTTGTGTGGAAATTGTCATTAAAATGCATGTTTGAGATGATAGCGTCGGGAATAATAGATGGATCGTCCCAAATATGGACCGAATCGATGTGTTTTTCTGAGCTACAGTACCAGAATGCTTTCATGGCTGTTTGGGTGTGGTTTGTTTAATTTTGTGATGCAATGTTTCCTTGGTATGCTTGGGCCGAATGGCTTGTGGAATTCGCGGGTCTACTAAGTGAACCGGTGTTTTGTGATTTTCCGAATAGTAACGAGAGTTTCACTATTTTAATAGTGTTCTAAAAAAATATATTGTGAAAGTACGTGTTGGCCGAGTGATTTAAATTAAATTACTGGTGGTATAATCATTAGCCCAAGTGAGCTTAATTTTGATGTGTGATTTAAAGTTTTATGTAAATATATTCATGTATATATTTGCATGTGATTTAGACTGAATTGAACTGCATACATGTATATGCACTGAACATCCTAGGAATATAGGAATGAGTGCATGAGGATGAGTCTAGAGAGCAAGGTTCGGAGGGTAGTCTAAAATGTAAATTCTCGGAGGGTAGTCCAAACTAAATAATATATCAACCGTCGGAGCGGCCCAGTTGATATTTATTCATCGGAGGGTAGTCCACAAACTAAAGAAGATATCAACCGTCGGAGCGCCCGCTTGATATTTATTCATCTGAGGGTCCATTAAACACTAATATATATCACCGCCTGGAGCGGGCCCAATTGATATATATTCATCGGAGGGTTGCCCACTAATAAATTAGTAATTCTCTACAATGAGGATGAAGGAAAAGTGTGAGAGAGCCTGGTGAGGGCTCTGATCCAGTCAAGGTCACGCGAGACATTCAAGCAGTGATCACGCATTCGTCAACGTCATTTAAATCAACATCATACGCACTTAGGTGGTGAGTAATTAATTTAGATGCATTCTCCTAATGAGCTTAGCTCACCCCGCCGTGGGATCCCCTTTCGTACAGGGAGTGTGCGTGAAGATCGTCATCTCGAGGTCGATACAAGAAGAAAGCCTGTGTGGCTTTGATGATATTTACATGTATTAGAATTTGAAAGATTTTAATATATGTCTATAAGAGTAAAACACGGAACTCTTGAAACTATTGATATAGTTTGGACATATGTGTTGATATATGTGTTGAGCATTAGCTGATGGGCCCAAGTGGCCGTATTGATATATCTATCGTGATATATTGTCGATCGATGTGTTTATACAGTACTATAGATTCAAGAGTTCCTGCATAGCGAGACTCCTCACACTTCAGTGGCGCCGTAACCCGACTCCACTTGTATTCCGCGGTCGACGGTAGTCAACTGACCTGGGATTGGGGTGTCACAAACAGATCGAGCTAGGCATAATACTTGATCACCTAGTAGTCGTTTATGGTCCACCATTTAATGTTGATATAGGTTTATAAAGAACCCAAGATAGAAAATTTTGGCCAAGTTTACGCTTGATGAGAGCATCACCACTAAAGCGTGGTTCGATGATATGTATAGGCATGAGATTACTCAGAAAATCACGACAACACTCAGACACCGCAGATGCACGTGTTTGCAAACAGTGATTGGATTTTTTTCATAGTTTTGCATGCTTAGTACAGGTTTCCTGGTTGTGCATAACATGAATTGTGTGTGTTAAGGCATCTGAATTTTATGGGTGATATGTCAGTTGATAGCATAGGATGATGTGTGGAACATTTTGGGTGTTTACAAGAAAACTTGAACCATGAATTAACCAAAATAAATTCATAATTTATTTGGTTTAGTGTAGGTAATGAAATGTAATTTTAAGGTTTTGGCTGTAAAATCAATAGTAATTAAATGAAATAAATTTTACTAAATTTATTTGGGATGTTGGAAAGTGAGAAGAAATTTTTAAAAACAAATAAGAATCTTTCAAATTTATTTATTATGTTATAGAAAATGATTCTTTCTTATTTTACAAGTGGTAAAATCAAGAAAAGGAAGGAAAATAAATTTATAAATTTATTTGAGTGAGAAAATTTTCATGAAATATTTGGAAAAGAAAATAAATTTTTATAAATTATTTTGTTACAGACGAGAAAACACTCTTCTGCTGCTTGTTGAGCAGCATCTAGAATGGGGTTAAATAAATTTTTATAAATTTATTTGAGTATTTAAGAGTTAAAAAATGATTTTTAGTGATTTTTACACTTCACGCTGCGTCGGTATTACTGAAAATATATATATATGCGCATTATAAAGAAAACGAAAAAATCCAAAAGATTTGAAACGTCACTAATTGTGCCTTGCGGGCGAGGTATCGTATTCGCAATACCAGACGGTATCGCATAGATTTAGCTTTCGCGCAAGGTTGTATTGCAATATCGTCTTTCGCCATTGCCACAATACAAGCCATCGTATATTCGCGATGGGCGCAGCGCAAGGACCGTGACGCACATGCCGCCATCAGGCTTCCACGATACAAATAAGGGGCATGGCGTCGGGCGTGCGCCGGACGCAAATGCGCTGACGGCGCTGGCGTAAGCGTATGCGTCGGGCGCGGTTTTAAGCGCGCGCTAAGAAGTGGGCGCAGAGGGCGTGGCGCTGCTAGGCGCGCGGAGCGCAGCCGGAGCGCGCCGCAGCAAAGCAGTGTTAGCGCAGGCGCTGGGGCGGGCGCGCGACGAAAGCAGAGCGCCGCTGGCGGCGCAGTTGGCGCGTGGCGCGCTACCGGCGTGGCTCGGGCGCCGAAGGCCGCGCGCGCTCGTTTTCAACGTTTGGTAGTACCTTGCACTCGCCATTTTTCGATCCGCTACCTCGTTTTTTCTCAGTCACCAATGAACATCGCTTCATTGTAAAATAATCTTTTTTGAAAAATTATTAAATTCAAATAAATTAAATAAAATCACTTAATTCTTGATAACTGAAAAGAATTTCAAAAAATGTACTTGGAAAATAAAATTCATGAAAACAATATTTTAAAGGCAAATTGATTGCATACACTTGTTGCTTCTAATTCAGTGTCTCTGGGTCGTGTTGTCTTTGTAGATACCGTATCGGGTTTAACTACCGTTGACATCGTGATCATGCCAGTGAGTTGCGTAGAAAATTATACGCACGGTGAAAATGCGATAGGAAAAGGGTAAGATTCTGCTTATGGCTATGACCTGTGGATTCGATCACGAAACGAACCAGAGCTTCAACTGAGCCACATAAACAACGAGCGGTCGAATTGAAGACCACTTAGAAATGAACTAATCGGGCCATGGTTGTCAAGTCTATCGCACTGGGCTTTCGTGATTACAAGTTAGACCGAAATGAAAATAAATGACCCGCGCTATTTAACTGTAAAATGGCTAAGAGAGGACGAGGGACATGTAGGACGCCCACGAGAAGATCGGTCGCAATCTTCATCCATGACACCGACCGTACCGCCGACATTCGATCAACCGCCTCCTGAGAGGTCGCGAAAGGTCAGGTCTCATTCGCACGTTTCATGTACAGTAGTCACAAAAACCGGAAGAATCCCTGCAGGTTTAGGGCGATCATCCGACATTCCTGTGGGGGGAAAAGACTGGGCTGACGACCATCTGCTCACAGATCGTATGCAGCCAGGCACTGAAGTTACCTCCGACGCGACCAGGATTAGACTAACATGCTCACCAGAGAACGAGGCCCAAATAAGGTGGAATGGGCAAGGACCCCAGAGACCTGAGGAGTCGTCAGACGTGAGTTCTCCCCCATGATTTATAGTACAGAATTGTGACGATATGTCGAGGTTGCGAGTTAGAGATCTCTGGGATCTCATCTCCACAAGGACATGAGGATCAGAATATGTCTGATCTGGGGTCGTCCCAGGATGGATTACCCGATAGCCACAAAGTCGTTATCGACAGAATTTAGTGGAAGATACCGCCACATCGGAGGGGATCTGCACTCCCCGTGGTATGTCGTGGGACAGAGCTGCCCTGACAGCAGCACAGTCCAGTGTCTGGGGATACGCCACGGTCAAGCCAATGAGCCTTACTCCTGGGAGGACGAGGTGAGACCGCATCTTCAGATCTACCTCGAGTGGTTTACAGCACAGATGCTTTCTGATGAGCTTACTCCTGGACTACCTCCAATTATGCGCTGTAGATCTTTGCAGACGAAGTTACACTGTACTCTTTCCCATCTCTATGACTCCGCATGATGACAATCTAATGGAGTCAGAACCTGGTGCAGAGTCCACTTCATACAGCTACTGGACAGGGGTTCATTAGACCGAGTACCACCTGTATGTACGCTCCGCTCTATTTATAACGAGAAGGGCAAGACCCTTCGACTGTGCATCACTGTCACAGCAATAACAAGATTATGATCCGTAATCTACTCATTACCGAGGATTGATGATTTATTTGATCACGAGAGGAGTGCGAGTCTACCTAAGATAGACTGAGACCGGTTAATGCTATGAACTATAGCTTTAGTGAGACAAAATAACCCGCATCGGCGTTTAGGACGCCGCGATGGGCACTTCGAGTTTACTGCAGCCCGATCGAATTTAACGCGCCAACAAGATTCACGGATCTCACTGATGTGGTATTCCAACCTATTTTACCATCTGTCAGTTCCTGATGACATTTTCGACTACTCCCGCCGAGTGGGGAGTAATGAAAACGCCTCAGAATTGTTTTACAACAGAGATTCATCAATATGCTCGTTGTTCGCAAGTAGTTTTACAGTCATTCATAGATTCGATACATGGTGTCAAGACTTAAAGTTTGGTCAACCCTAGAGAAGGCTGAGGCAATGATGCCAGAGAGACCGAATGCCACCTTCGAGATACTTAGCTTCGGATCAATAAGTATTACAAGAGACGCGAACGGGCTGAAGTCATTCATCGTGGGCGTGGATTTAGAAGAGCCTTCGCTTACGGATACGGACTCCATCGGTCGGGACGGCCCAACCATTAGAGAAATTGAGACATATAGAACACCTTACTACCGTGTTGGTAACAAGAGGGAGGATCGCCTTTCTCCTAGTTCTGGGAAGAGGCGTAAGACTTCGTCACACTGCCACGTGATCAGGTCATGATCAGCACAGTGACTCGGACGCCCCGCAGACAGGGATCCCAAGATTTGGCACGTGTCCCGCCAGCCGAGGGACGTGAGAGTATACGCTCATTCCTCCACACCCATGGCTCAGGAACCGCTTTTAGTTCCTGGCGTCATGGCGCCACTTCCAATATCGATAAATAGGCCAGAGTGTGGTCAAAGTCGTGATTGCATCAAAGAGTCGTGACGCGCAGCGGCGAACCCGTGCAGACCTGTCAAGGTTGATGTCGCGTTCGACATGGATGAGTTGACAACCATGGTCACTGCGATCCGAGACCTAGGCCGAGTTGTCATACTCAAGACCGCATCGATTTGCCAGAGGTTGCCTTTAGAGAAGCCAAGTATGGATGTTCTTCCATGGTGAAGGGTGAGAGTCGACCGATGGCTCCGGGATTATGAGGAGAGATCTCCGAGATTCGATCATGGTGGACCCGGAGCCGGGCCGCACCAGATTGGCTATTCACCACTCATGGTGAGCGGTTTAGTTTGGGTTCTTGGGACTACATCCAACAATGCTCTCATAATAATCAGCAGTTCAGGCTCGCAAGCTCATGATCGCACCACAGATGAAAACATTGGACATGGTTATCGCAAAATGAGTTTCGTTTTACATGAGCCTGGTGACTCGTTATGTCTGATACCCTTCGTGGAAAATCACGTCATGCACGCCGAGCTCTTGTGTTCATCCATCTTCATCCATTGACACTGATCTAGTTTACGTCCATCGATTGTCGCGATCATGATCTCAGAGGTTAGCGCTTACACACCGCCAAGGTTATGTGTGATTACGTATGCATTTCGACACATACTACAGAAGATATCGCCGCGAACACTTGTCCCTGGATCTATACAGATCAACGCCCTTATGGAATCTCGCCACAACAACACTACATGCCATAATGTGATAAGGTCTGCTATCATGGAAGCGCCATGGTGGGACGCACCTGTGATGGACCGAGGTGGGAGTAGAGATCCATCACTGTCCCTACCTGATTGTACAACCCAGAAGAGTCGATACATTGTTTTCTCACTAGTCAGTGGCTCAGCAAGAGCTTATAAATGTGTGACATCGACCCTGGGGGTCTGGCGCCAGCTACCACGTCAGGCTAACCGCAGAGTGGTCGTTATGCCAAAACGAAAGTCATCGCCGAGGTTTACCGCCTTCGAGATATCAGATGGGCGTGTCAAGGCGACGGCAGTTACCGCCACATGTCAAAGTGTCCCAGGGCGTTTCACGCTCCATACCCGATACACCGATCCAACCACGAGTGATCGGGGACAGATTGAGGTCGACATCGACGACCTACGAGGGAGTGGACTAGGTAATGGCTCAGAATGGATCGTTTTATGCACCCAAGACCGTGAGGCTAGTGAGAGTGCTATGGCGGCACTGTAAGTGGAGGAAGTCAACGTGAGCCGCTATACACGATGCGGCACCATCCATTCGCTGCACGGCAAAACGGCTGGTCGCTAGCTTAAAACACTTACACATGAGGAGTGCATCGTGATACGCACGTGCGTGATTACGATAGTCCCGAATTTCTCGGACGAAATTCTTTTAAGGAGGGAGAATATAAGAGATCCAGCAAATTCCAATTTCACAAGTAAAACCACTCACGATAAAATTATACTACTGGCAGTGTCCCGTATCACTTGGGGACTCTGATGATCGAAACTGACAGAACGCCAAACGCCCTCTCGCCAAATCTATTAAAGCATCACGAAAATTCGCAACAATGGAGATACCAGAATGTTGATGTTTTCATATCATTTCAAAATATGAAAATCCATTTTCTCAATACCAAGGCAATACACATACTATACCATAAATAATGCAAAGAGTTAGATAAACATGAAAAACATCTCGCTATGAGGCACTAGAATGTCAAAACAGAAATATGGAATTTAATTTGATTTTAAGTCAAATAAGACAAATTAATGTATAAGGCTCTTCTCCTCAATCAAAAGATCAAAACTGGAGAATCCGTGCAGCTGTCATAGATCGAAATGAGTCTTTCTAGAGAGAGAAGGTCTTCCTTCTAGAACAGGCTGATCTGGACAAATGATTTCGACTGAGCAAGAAGGAAACGCTCTACGCGGAGCAGTTACATCGTGACCCCCGGTCATGAAGTTATCGCCAACTCCAAGAGGTGGAGCCTCCTACTTGAGTTTTTACTCCCATTTAAGTGTTTTTCGATGTTTTTGCTAGCTGGCGCCGCTAGGTTGAAGATCTGGCCCCAAAACATGGACCAATCGTAATTTTTCGATTTTCGTCATCGTGGATCGCTCAGAATCATGGTCAGTTAAGGTAGAAATTGTCATTAAAATGCATGTTCGAGATGATAAAGGTCGGGAATGGTCAGAGGATCTGGCCCCAGCTGCGTAACCAACGATGCGCAGCGTTCAGCTACAAAAACACTTCACGGTCGTTGGTGTGGTTTGTTTAATCCAGGCACAATTGTCGTCGCATGCCAATAATTGGTCGCGAATTGGTCGGGTTCACTGCGGAACCTAAGAGCTGTGATTTTTCTGTGAATAGTAAATCAGGCTCAACTATTCCACAAAGGTTCTTCAAAAATACGGCTTTTGAAAGTACGTGGTCGTCGAGTGATTTGGGCCAACGCCACTTCGTGTAAGGATCACAGCCTGCCAGCTAATTTTGATGTGTGATTTAAAGTTTTATGTAAATATATTCACATATATATTTGCATGTGATCACTTGACTGAACCCGTATACATGTTCAAGGCACCAATATCTTGTTAATATAAGAATGAGTGCATGAGATGAGGCTCATAAACATAATTTTGAGGGCAGTCTAAAATAAATTTATGGTAGTCCAATCCAAAATAATAATATATCAACTCTGAGTATCAAATGGATATTTATTCATCTGGAGGGTGTCCGCTTAAACAACAACATATCAACGCTCTGAAATACCTAATCACTAATAAATTAGTAACTCATAATGAGGCTTAAAGAGCGTGAGAGAGCTCTGAGGGCTCCTGATCCGAAGCCGTCACGTAGAGACATTCAAGCAGGATCATGCATTTGCTCGAATGCTTGCTTAAATGAATATCATACGCACTTAGGCGGTGAAAGAGCCCCACTTGTGGCGCATT
The DNA here is from genome assembly GCA_016808115.1 of Tetrastigma voinierianum. Taxonomy (NCBI): domain Eukaryota; kingdom Viridiplantae; phylum Streptophyta; class Magnoliopsida; order Vitales; family Vitaceae; genus Tetrastigma; species Tetrastigma voinierianum. Next base: position 27,061 of record JAEQBH010002832.1, read on the forward strand.
CTCCTACTCGAGCTTTAGCTCACCCCGCCGTGATCCTTCGTGCACAGGAGCGTAGTAGCACGCCTGGCCTATGGCTGGATAAGAAGAAAGCCTAAAAGGGCTTTGATGATATTTACATGTATTAGAATTTGAGTATTTTAATATATGTTGTATAAAAGTAAAAACATTTTGAATCTTTAAACCACTGATATAATTGATATAGTGTGTCGAGCACAGCTTGATGGGCCCATGGCCGTATCGATATATATATCGTGATATATTGTTGATCGGGGATGTGTTTATACAGTTTTATCTGGGTAGAGCCCCGTGCATACAAAGGAGACTCGCCCGATTTTCTAAAGTATGCTTGCAACCCGACCTCCACTGATTCCGCGGTCGACGGTAGTCAACTAATTTCGTTTTGGGCGCCGCTGAACGTCAAGCTGGGTCGGGTCCTGCAACTAGATTGAATTGTTGAATTTTTTGGGACCCATTGACAAATTCCGACTGATCCCGCGGCCGAAATGGTCCTCTTGGGCAAGTATAAATGGAGGGTTAAATTATGGTTCGTGTCATTGGCCTGAATGGATGGATTTCGTTCCACAAAGTGTAATCCGATGTTCGGTGAGAGAGGGTTGCCCATTTACGCACTATTTCTGCCTGGGATCGTTAAAACAAATCGATTGTAGTTGGACCAAATGGTCCATGTGAAATTGCTTGTGTGTTGTTGCTTGACATGAGGAGCATGAATGATGCGAATATAATAAAATCAGAATTGCTTGAATTAAAATGACTCATGTGTATTTAAAACGAGATGTTAATGCATGCTAATTGATGTGTTAACATGGATGTGTGAATTATATGAAATATAATCGTAAAGTGAGCCATTGAATTAAATTGTTAATTGTTTCCACGTGAGCCTAATTTTATTGCATAATAAAAACACGTGGTATGTATGTGACTTGCTCTGATATATGCAGCTGATGATATATTGGCATGTGTCAGATGAAATGATATAAATGCATTTCATATGACGGCAACCTAGATCAATGCTGGAGCAGAGCGATACGAAGAAAAATGAAAAGGGTTGTGAAAAAGGAATTTCAAGGAAGATTTTCGAAGAATTGCTCTCGAGAGTGTCCAATCAGCTCATCCTGAGGGTCGACCTAAGGATCAAGCTGAAGATTACCCAAACAATCTACCTCTGAGGGTTGTCCACTCACCGAAACTCCTGTGAGTATGTTTTCGAGAAACAAAACCTTTTGTTTTGAAAATGTTGTTTTCAAGACGGCTTAGCATGCTTCGAGGAGTCAAGTGAGGGCTCGAAGTGGGAAAGGTGAGTCGATTCTCATCCATATCACGTAGACATTCAAGTAGGATCATGTATTTGCTTGAATGTGTTTATGTTAAATCATTGCATGTGCACTTAGGTGGGGAGTAACCCATGTAGGAGATTATCACTACTGAGCATTATTGCTCACCCTGTCGATGGATCATTATTTCATGTACAGGGAGTGTATGAGAGGATGGCGCTCACTAGAGGCCGCTTTTTAGAAGAAAGCTGGATTGTGGCTTTGACATTTTCTTCGTAAAACATGTATTAGAACTCTAAATTTTGATATATGTTTTGGTTAAGAGTGATATATTAACTCTTGAACTATGGTAAAATATAGTCGATGTATTTTAGTGAGTATGGTGTACGGGCCAATGTGGCCATTTTTACTCATGTATGGGTCTCATGACATGACATGTGTTTTCTCCAAGTGCTGATTCGTGATGTCAATGGGACACCCCGAGAATCAAAGGCCACACTTTATTTGTTATGTGTCTCTATTTGGCTAATGGCAAAGCTGAGGAATACTAAGAGGGAGTTCTCACCTATTGTTTTACTGAAACCCCTTTATTCGCTTCGATTTTTGTGATGGTCACCCTCTTTCACTCTCTTCAAACTTCATCAACTCTCTCTTTAGTCTCACTGTCTCTGCCTCTCAAAGACTCAATCTCCTTCTCACTTCACTCTCCCATCACCATCTCTCATCTTCTGCTTCTCAAATCTCACTTCACTTTGTCTCTCATCTCATCTTCAGATCATCTCACGAGCCACATTACCAACTTCGGCAACAACTTGCCAAATACCAGATCTCGACCTCCCTTCTCCTCCTCACGCCTACTGGCTTGGCTGCCTCACAGATCAAGACGTAACCGTTTTCTCCCGCCCCTTCTCTTCCTCTCTTACTCACAACAACTGAGCCTCCTCAACAGCATATCCTCAAATGACAGTTTGGCTTAGATTTAAATTCCTTATTGTCGGAATTTTAGGATGTAAAACTTGCCGGAATTATTACTTAATTCTATTTTCAGACAAAACATACGGTAAATTGAATGCCCGTATTTGAAATATGCACTAACTAGTTATCCGGTATTTAATTTTCTCGATTTATTCTGAGTTTAGAAAATAAAAATGAACATGTTAAGTAATTTTTATGGAATTTTGCCTAGAATTTTGGTTTTTCTGCTTTTTATAGCTTTTCTAACTGTTCATTTTATAGACTTTAAAGGTCTCTAGTCTTCTAATCTCTTTACATTTTATTATTTTTCACGTATAAGTCTTGAGATGCCTCAATTAATCCACCTTCAGTTGGGAGTGCCCAGGATAGTATTAATTTTGAAGAATTTCCAACTCCGGTAAATTCAAACCAAACTCCTCCTTCTGTAGATTTGTGTGTTGACCAAGTTGGAGTTGGAAAAAGAAAATTAACTTCTATAGTATGGAAACAAAGGATTGATGGGGTAGACAAGGCTATTTGTAATTATTGCGGAAAAAAATTAGGTGGTGAAAGAAAGAATGGGACAAAACATCTACATGATTATTTTAATAGATGTCATTTTCGAAAACAAAGAGATATTAAGTAAGCAATTTTGAATCCTAGAAAGGAAGCTAGTGGAAAGTTGTCGCTTAGTACATATTCTTTTGATCAAGAAAATGCTAGAAAGGATCTTGCAAGTACGATTGTTTTACATGAATATCCTCTTTCGATGGTTAACCATGTTGGCTTTAGAAAATACTTTAATACCCTTCAACCATTGTTTAAAATGGTTTCTCGAAATACTATTAAGAATGATATATTGAAAATTTGGGTGATTATGAGAAAATAAAACAAATGGATTGTTGGGCGGATAAATAGAAGTAGAATTGCAATCACCACTACCATTTTTGACTTCTAATCAAAAGAAAGGCTTCATGGTGGTTACAGCGCACTTCATAGATGATTCTTGGGCACTTCAAAGCCGAGTAATAAGGTATATTTTAATTAAAAATAATTTGATTTACTTCTATATTTTGTTATAATTTAATTTTGTTATAATAATTTAATTTTGTTTAAATTACAGGTTTATATATGTGCCTTGCCTACGTACCTTTGAGACACTCTCTAAGGTTTTGATGGATTGTTTATTTGATTGGAATGTTGATCGCAAGTTGTCTTCTTTAACCGTCGATAATTGCACAACTAATGATGCTTTGATCAACATTCTTTTAGGTAAGCTTTCTAGTAGCTCACTTATATTGAATGAGAAATTTTTCTACTCAAGGTTGTCAGGTATACATATTTGAATTTGATAAGAAATAAGAATTGAAAGTAATTAAGGAGAGTGTTGTGAAAATTCGAGAGAGTGTTGCTTTATGGACAGCTACACCTAAGAGATTAGAAAAGTTTGTTGAAACTGCTTGTCAATTGAATATTTGTTGTGATAAAAAGTTAGTACTTGATTGCAAGACTAGATGTAATTCAACATTCTTGATGCTTAGCACTGCCATAGATTATAAGGTTGTCTTTCCTTGTCTAAGTGATAGAGAACCACAATATAAATATGTTCCTAATGATTTAGATTGGAATTTGGCCAAAGAGATTCGTGAAAGGTTGGAGTTGTTTTATGAAGTTATTGAAATATTTTCCAGAGCAGTATCCAAATCCAATTTGTATTTTCCAAATATTTGTGAAATGAAGCGTCACGTCTAATTGGATTGGATCTCCTTATGTTGGAGATTAGATTGATGGCGCAAATATGATTGAAAAGTTTAATAAATATCAGTGAAATTCATAATCTATTGGTTGTTGCAATCGTCAGAAATAATGGGTTTTTTTCAATAAAAACAAAAACAGTGCTAGTCCTACATGGAACAAAGAAAAGTTTTTGAGTTTATATATTTGAACCCATTTGATGGAGCTATACATGGATTTGCAGAAAAGGAGGCCTTGCATAAGAAATGGGCCTAGTCATAAAATCACAAAAGAATTATTAATAGTTTATTTTGAATTCAAATTCTAACCTTTAAGCTTTGCATTTAATTCATAAATGATTCGAATTAATTTATAATTAAGCTTTGTAATAATTCAACGTTGGACTTAATTTGCGAATTAAGTTTGAATTAATTCAGATCGCTTTCAAATTAATTCTACGACCATCCAAACTAATTCTTGCCTTATAAATACAAACTGTCCGATGTTACGAAAAACTGCTTCCCTACCTTTCTTTTTCAGAACTCGAATATCTATCTTTATCTTTGTTGTTCCTGCTTCCGCAGTTCGCCCTAGACTCAAGAACTGCTGTATCCTGAATTCAAATTCCTAAGGATGTTTACACACGCCCGCCAGTTTGTTTTCTCCAAACTCGTCGCCGCTTTACAGGACACCATCACCTCGAACTTGTCGGCCCAAAGGATCTTCCACTTCCTATTCTTGCTCCCATTTGCTGTTGTTGTCTTTGTCTTGTTACGACCTTCTACAGGATGCAGATACAACAATCTTAGGAATTTGAACATGGACACCAATGCAACAAAGAATAAAGAGTTGAAGCTTCGCATCATGATATGTTTAGAATTAGGCGGCACTCCATCCAAAACCCCCAAACCGGGTAGGACTTCCTCCATTGAAACGGGGACTAAACTCTATATATCTAACTTGGATTATGGCGAGAAATTTTATTTGACTTTCATTGATGATTATTCTAGGTTTACTAGAGTTTACTTGCTTAGAAATAAAGATGAAGTATTTGATATGTTCTTAAGCTATAAAGTTGAAATAGAAAATCAACTTGATAGGAAAATCAAAAGGATTAGATCCGAGCAGAGGGACTAATACATGATCCATTTAAATGATTATTGAGTTCTAGCTGAGTACCATGAAGTGACTCCTCCTTATTCACCTAAGTCGAATGAAGTTGCTGAAAGAAAGAATAGATTTGGGGAAGAGATGATGAATTCCTCTACTGTTAAAGGTTTCACCATATTGTCTGCATGTCATCTGCAAAATAGAATTTCATACAAGAAAACTGGTAAGACACCCTATGAGTCATGGAAAGGTCATGCACCTAACCTTAAATATTTGAAAGTGTGGGGGTGTTTTGCCAAGGTTATGTTACCTGATCCTAAAAAGAGGAAAATAGGATCAAAGACTTCTGATTGCATGTTTATAGGGTATGCGAATAATAGTGCGGCTTATAGATTTCTAGTTTTGAAAAGTTATGTTCTAGAAAGCAACACTATTATTGAGACAAAAAAATGCTAAATTTTTTGAACACGTTTTCCCACTTTCTAGAAAAATTTCATACCCTCAACCGTGATGATATAAAAACTCATATGATGAGCATGTGCCCATTACTGGATGATATGGAAAGCTCTATGATGAGTCGAGAAGGAGTAAGAGACAAAGAAAAGTTTTTCGAGATGCATTTTTATACTTACTTAATTGAAATGACCCGTGCTCTTATTTGAAGATTTCCTTTCCCGATGCCTTACTTTGGAAAAAAGCCATTAAAACTGAGCTTGACTCAATTTCAAAGAATCAAACGTGGGAGTTAGTCGATTTACCTTCAGGAGCAAAACTCATTGGTTACAAGTAGATTTTCAAAAGAAAATATTTGCTAGATGGTTCCATTGAAAAATACAAAGCTAGGTTAGTAGCCAAGGGTCACAAAAACAAAATGTTTACTATTTTGATAAATTTGCTCATGTTACTAGGATTTCTTCCATTCATATTTTGATTGCTTTGGCTTCTATTCATAGACTTTTTATCCATCAAATTGATGTAAAAACAGTTTTTTTTTTTAAATGGAGACTTAGAGGAAGAAATTTACATGTTACAACCTGAAGGTTGTATTACACCTGGAAAAGAACATAAAGTTTGCAAATTAAACAAGTCTCTATATAGTTTAAAACAAGCACCTAAACAAGGAATGAGAAATTTGATAATGCTTTGTTACAAAACTGCTTTTATCCTATATTGCTGATAAATGTGTATATACAAAGTGTACAGAAAAGAATGTGTAATCATTGCATCAGATGTAGATGATATGTTGATCTTGGCACTAGCTCCGAGAAGTACATAAGACCAAGAGATTTCTAGCTCTTCACAGCTTGACATGAAAGATGGGTGAAACTAAGGTCACTGGGGTGTGAAAATCATAAGGATAGGTTATAGTATAATGCTATCACAAGAACATGTTAAAAATACTCAAGAGTTCTACTATTTCGACGCTAAAACCCGCGGAGTACGCCTTATGATGCAAAACACTCATTTAATGAAAATAGAGGTGGATCCCGTGGGTCAAGCCGAGTATGGATGCATTACTGAGTCCGATGCATTTAATGAACTTTCTAGACCCGACATAGCATATGCAAAGTGTGTAGATTAAGTAGATATACACATAATCCCAATAATGATCATTGGAGTGCATTAGCCGACTAATGAAATACTTATGGGTACCCATGAACTATGGTATCCTATATAGTGGATTTCCCTGTGTTGGAAGGATACAGCGATGCTAACTGGATCTTTGATTCAGATGAGATAAAATCCACGAGCGTGTTGCGTGTTCCTTTACTTTGGGCGGTGCTGTAGCTTGAAATCATCTAAAATCTCCTCATCGGGCTTCTACCATGGAATCGTGAGTTTATAGCCTTTAACTGCGGTAAAGAAGCCGAGTGGTTAAGGAACTTTCTATCAAGAATTCCTTCGAATGCAAACAACACCTTCTAAGTGTTCATGCACTGCGGATTGCCAAGCAACAAATATCGATCGCAAATTAATAAAGCATTTAATGGGAAAATGTATATTCGTCTAAGACATGAGGTGTTGAAATAATCATGGAAAGATGGAATCATTTCCATTGGATTATGTAAAGTCGGCGTGAATTCGCCGATCCTCCGACTACTGGGAAGAAAATTAATTTTGGAAACATCGAGTGAATGGGACTTAAGCCAATATGAGACAATACTTACTGAACTCAACTCATGATTGGAGATCCCATGAAGAAGGTTCATAGCGGGTACAACAAGTCACTTGTTAATCCCCGGCTAGCACCAACAAAATGGTCCTCCTATGGTGTGTGATTATTATGCTAGAATGGCAATTTGAGAGGTTGATTAATATTCTTAATGATTTCATATCCCTATGGGTGGTAGTTATAAATGCGTGATATATTTGATGAAATCACCTATATAAGTGTGGAGTGGGTCGCCTCATGAAGTGCGGTGGCGGTAAGATTTCTAGAGCACTTATGAATTAATCAGCACGCGCATGGCCTAATCGCAAGACAACGGCGTTTGAACGCTGAAGAATCGTGATGTGTGGTGCTGATGATAAGGTCTCTAATTTACGATTAAGAGTACTCTGGTTCATAGAAGCTCTGTAAGTTAAACCTTATTCATCTATGTTTGGTTCATAGTTTATTGAACACCAAACTTAAGGCATTAACACCTTTTTCCATATTCCAAACAATATGTTTTAAATACAAAAGTTTTTCTTTCTTTTGAAAATGGGATCATAAACAATGAGTTTTTTTTAATAAAAACAAAAACAAAAAGTTGTGTCCCACATGGAACAAAGAAAAGTTTTTTTTGAGTTTATATATTAAAACCCGTTTATGGGCTTATACATGGATTGAGAAAAGGGGAGGCCTCGCGTGCATAAGAAATGGGCCTAGTCATAAAATCACAGTAAATTCACAACGGTTTATTTTAAATTCAAATTCTAGCTATTAAGTTTCAGATGACCATAATGACCAATTAATTTACATCAAGTGTTTTGCATTAATTCAACGTTCGAGCTCACTCTACGAATTAAGTTTTAAATTAATTGCATCGTTTCAAATTAATTCTTACGAATTAATTCAAACCAATTTTTTGCCTATAAATACAAACGAGTCTGATGTTACGAAAAAACGATTTTTTCCCTACCTTTCTTTTGCAACTTGGAATATCTATCTTCATCTTGTTCTCGGCCTCCAAAGTTCGGGCCCTAGACTCCGAAGAACTATTGTATCCTAGGGAATTCAAATTCCTAAGCGACAATACATATTACGCCATTGAGTTTGTTGTTTTCCAAACTCCGCCGTTGCTTTACAGTGGACACCACCTGGCCTCAAACTTGCCGTCCAAAGGATTCTCCACTCCCGCTTCTTGCCCCATTTGTCGCTGTCACTTTTGTCTTGTTCGACTCCTTCTACAGTCGCAGATACAACACCATGTTAGATCCAGCATTCAAGATGTAGTTGGTTGAGTTTTATTTCCTAAAATTCTTTGGAAATGAAGATTCAAAAGGAAATTAGAAAAGTTCAATAAATTTGTGATGAGTTAGTGATGAATATAAGAAAAAGTATTTGGTCTGGCGGGGAATGTTAGTCAATCTTCAACTTCATCTTTTCAATTTGGATGACTCATCAAAAGAAGATCATAGCAAGTTTTGATGTGTACTTACAGTACTACTAATCTGACATGTTAGGGAGATCGAGATCGATACTTATTTGGAAGAGCCCTATTGTCTAGATCAAGTGACTTTGATATATTATCTTGTGAAAGCAAATTCAAGCAAATATCCAATTTGCCAAACAATAACAAGATATATTTTAGCCATTCCAATATCTATAGGTAGCATCGGAGTTTGCATTCAAGATTAGTGGTAGATTTATTAGTCCACATAGAAGTAGACTTCATCCAAAGAATTCCGAGCAATGATGTGTGCTCAAGATTGGTTAGGTTGGAAATGCATGGTATGAAAAATTTATTTACTTATGTAATATATTTGTTGGGCTTTTTCTAATTTATTTTGTGTTAACTATTTTATTTTCTATTAGTAGATTTATCTTCTTTAGCTTCACCATACAAGAGATGTAAACTTTTTGTTGAGATGATGATGATGATGACGACGACGATGATGATGTGCAACATTTGTCTTAAAATTTGTTTGTCAATATTCAGTTTTCTTGTTATCACAACTACAGTACCTCTCTTATCCCTTTTAATAGTACTAACTTAAATTTTAATGTTATGTAATTTATTTTATCCTGTCAGTAACCACCAAATGGATTAATATAATTTTCAATGCCTTATTAAATTGCTGATGATCTAATTTTATCTAATTTTCAATGTTATCACAACAGGGTCTTGACTCTTGATGGCGGTTCTCATCTATGGCTTAAGCTTACTTACAAGGAGCACTATCATGGTGTACAATAAATTTTTTGTTTAGGATGATAATTCTACTATACATTCCAGGAAATTTGTGGAGGGTGCTGCACTGTTTTCAGATCATAAAAACTTTCCAATATTAAATGAATATTGATGTTATTGGATAATATTAATGGATGTTGGATATATATGTAATAGTTTTATTATATGTTTTTTTTTATTTAATTAGAAACAATATTATTATATATTGGCATTTTTTCTAATTAAATTTGTTAGCCATATTGTATAATTATGTAATATGATATTTATTAAGTTATTAATTTATATATTTGGGAATATTTATCATTTATGAGAAGAAAACTATTTTTTATAGTTTCAAAAAAAAAAAAACTTATTTACATATATATTAAAAAAAAACCTAACGAGGCAACGGGGCGAGGCCCCACACAAAAATCTGCCATGTTGGCCCTCAACCCCACATAAACGGGTGGGGATGGAGACGGCTTGGAGAATCCCCGACGGGACGGGGTACGGGGAGGGTCACCCCGGCCCTGCCTAGCCCCACCCCGTTTCCATGCCTAAGTTAAATCGTTGTTACAGATATTGTAACTCTTGGTGATTCTGTGTCATTTGCACTTTTCCCGGTCCATGCCCTATACCATAATCATTATGATAGACAGGAATCGGAGATTGTCCTTGCATACTGTCCCCCTTGTTTTTTTCCATCAAGTCTTTTATCTTGTCAATTTCTTTAGAGAGCAATTACTTGAGTAACCACCTCGTGTAAGAATAGGCAACCGAGAAAAGTTAAGCATGAAGCTGCAGTTGCCTTGGCTGGAGTCAAGGTTGTGACTGCAGCAGACAGGCAACATGGCTTTAATCTTATCCTATGGCTGAATTCAGAGAAGGAAAGTTACATAAATGCAGGCAACTTTGACTTTCTTATTTACCTAAACTCAATCAGCTTCTCTCACTAGAAAGCAATACACCAATGTGCATACAAGAAATGTGCAGTGCATATCCATAGAGGAATAAACTTTTTTCTGGGACTTCAATCCTTTCTTAATGGATCTTGGCTCTTTTCATCCCTAAAAAATCAGAATAAAATATAGTCACTCCATCCATCCATGGAACCATCAAGTTTCCAGACAATCTAAAATAGATCTTTTGGCTTTTCAGTCCTGAATAATTAGTAGTCATACACAGAACTTCCGAACATTGGTGGAGCACAAAAGCATCAATGTTTTGTCAATTATTTTAGCATCCTAGTAAGGAAACTCTTTCCTCATGCACTGATCAAGATGGAGTTGAATGCTATAAAGTAGTCACTCCTAGAGGCACAAAAAAATCAGATTTCAGATACGATCCTACAATCTGCTCCATAAAAGCATTGAAACAGACTTACGCTACAAGCCTTCCACCTATCAAGCCAATTTTTCGTGGCTTCACTTTTATCGGAGCCTTCTTACCTATCATCGATACTTTATCAAGTAATCGACGCAGAGAGAAGGGTTATCTGCATGAGGCCATCCACAAGAGAAAGTGCATCTGCTAGTGTTTCCATCCAAAATGCGAAAGAACGATACGATCCCATACGAATCTACATGTGTCAGCTGAGCCAGACTGCTCGGGTATGCTCCTCCCACCTATTGCTGGTCTTTGCCGACTTCCTATCGCCGACACCTATCATCGACGCTTATCGAGAGCCCCAAGATAATGGGCCACTCAAGAGTGGCCACCACTGTCTCAAGAGGTTATCCTGTGGGGTGTCAACGCGGCCTCACAGACTCACATCAAAGCTCATGTATCAGGCGAGAAAAGTCCATATTTGCCTGTTTTCTCACCCGCACGATTTGATCTTAAGTTGTTTTCCGGCTGGTTTGGGATGCAAAACTTATACCTATCAGCTATCCATGACAATTCACCTCAATGGTTTTTTTGACGGAATCCCACATCACAATTTTCTTTAGAGATGGATGACATTGGGTCCAATGAAATGACTCACCCTGTCCCACCACAATTGGAAAGGGTTTGTGAATAAGATTGACAGGTCCAGGACTATGTTTATAAATGTAAGAAAACTTAGTGGTGTAAGCTTCATAGCTTTGGATTATATTTACACTTATTTCTATATTATGCAAACAAATTGATCCAGCAAAGACACATTCAATCTAGAAAAACACCTTGAGTGCATCAGCACTTCCTGTTAGAATCAATATGATGAAACATTTTTGCTTTTAGCACATTGTCATAGGCAACCTACTTTTGCTTCTACAATTCTTGAATGAGTAGTTCATCATAAATAATTAGACTCCAAATCAAGAATTGGAACCTTCAGCAAGTGCCTTACTGTTGGTCCAGTTGTTTTATATGTTCAAAACTCGACTTTGTTCTGGCACACACTAGCCATCAGTCCCATCTGATAAACTGACCAATTAAAAACATAATAAATAACATGCTCGAATCTCGGGACTCGACCTGACACTAAAATAAGAGTTCTCGATTAAGCCTCACGAAAGTAGTTTCTCGAACTATTCTAAATTCCGTTCTAAACCTCATTAATTTGGAAATTAATTCGAAAAGATTACACGAAATAGCAAATTTCACTACCAAATTCGACTCGCTTACATCGATCGAATCTAAATACCACCAAAAATTGGACCATCGATCAACAGTAAAAGAATATCATCTAACAATAGAAACTATTAGAAAATGTGTATAGAACCGTAGTTCTCAGGTCTTTTCACGATTCTATTCCATAAGGCCCCTATGTATTCTCAAACAAATCCCTGGTGTTAATATCTTGGAATTCAACTCATATTCATCACTTTTAGGTTCATTTGGAATGATTCTAGGCTTCAGATATATATTTTCTCATTTCACCTTTGTATGCCAATGACCTAAATCTAACCAACTATCCTCCCTTGTATTTTACTCTCTCCAACTCAATTGATCTATCGAGGTTTATCCAATAGTCACGAGTTTTAGTCCCTTAGAGACCACTAAAGGTTTATTTGATCGTTAAATTCAAGACAGTTTTGAAAGATCTCCTCCCTTTCTCCACTTTTGTTTTCAAGGACCATTTCCAACATATGCATGACAGTGAGATCAAGCTACCCAAAATGATAGACTAATCCCTTCTTACATTTTAATTTCAATCCTTGGTGATCAAAATTTTGTTCAATTTTATACAAGTCAAGGGAAGGTGGACAAAAATAAAGTAAATGGTTCACTGGCTATTGATCTGCCAGATTCATGCAATAATACGAAATTTCCAGTAGTTAAACGCAAAACACTACCGAATTTTATGCTGCGACAAGACGCTACATCCACGAATAAATAATGTACTAACTTCACTATATCACGAAATAGCATATATAAATAAGGTCATTTAATAATGCCATTTCGAGAGTGCTATAATTATTTTGAGGCATTTGGTACGACGATTGCGTGATATAAGATAATCAGAATTTGATAATATCTAAGGTTATTATAAATACCCCACGTAAAACCTTGTTTGTATACTTCTTATTTTACTTCTTCGATTCTTATTATCATTATTGCACAATTCACAACATAGAGGAAGGTAATTATAATAACCCTATATATAACCAAATTACAAAAACACCTTTATACCCTAAACATACCGAGAGAATGTATTGATTTATTGATGACTACGACAACAACAACAACACTCTGTTTATGAGAAAGCAAACACTCTGTTTGATTCTGGGAAATTGCAGTGAAATTAAGAACGATCATTTTGAATCTTCGAGCTTTCATCATGCTAAGAATCAAGAAAAATAAGCTACAGAATTAGGCGAATTAAAGTCGTGGAATTTGTCTCTTTCAATTCAAAGGATAACACCCAAAAGAAAAAAAGGCTAGACTTCAAAGTAGACTTGTTCTTTCTTTCCATTTTCTAGGGCGACCAAACAGTCGTCCCAGAAAAACCCCAGATGGCAGAGCATGCAGCAATCATACATCCCCTGGGGGGCCAATAGATCATATGAGTGCACAAACTGCACTCTGAGATTGTGGCCATGTTGTACAGCATCTTTCTGCTCAATTATTTGTTTTTCCAAACATCTTCCACTCAGAAAAAAAAAAATTAAAAATAAAAATAGTTTCATTATTTCAAATTTTGAGATAAAAACTGATGAAGGTTCTTCTTTGATTTTTTTTTTTCCTTCCAAACAATCACTCCCTAATTTTCCCATCACTCTTATTCATTCCAACACCCAAACTGCCAAAACCTTCCACTGATTTTGGAAGCGAAATAACAAGTAACAACAACACCCTACCACAACAGCCAAACAAATCTGCAGAAAAAATCGAGTTCGGTTTCTGTTTCTTCTTCTAATGATCGAAAAGCCTCCATTGATTAATTCACCTTCCCGCAGACCTTCCTGATCTCTCCCTGAGACCCAGTGAGAGGAGAGATATCGCCCATCTTGATCATGGCGGCAACAAAGTCAGAGGAGAAGGAATTTGGGTTGTTGACGTAGCCTTTAACAATGGAGTCAGTGGAACCAAGTTGAGCTTCGAAGAGAACTTGATCGGAGTGAAGAAGACCCTCTTCTAAGTGGATCAGTTCTGGAAGTATTTGTTGTCAAAAGTAGTAGGAGTCTGAAGATCCAGAGGGGCCAAGTTGTTGTCTCCTGAACCATTGGTTTGCGGGCAGTTCATTTGCCTCATCTTAGCGAAGGAGCTATCGATGTTTGAGTCGTTGTAAATCCTGCCTCGGAAGGAGGTGCATCTAGCTTGACCTATTGTGTGCTCCTTACTTTAATCCTTCTTGTCAAAATCTTTGTGTTCTAATTTGATCACCATTTGTTGGCACTATGCTACAATTTAATTTTTTTAGTATGTATGCATATATGTATGTATACCAGATAAAGCAACCATGTCTCGGGTCGAAAGGCCCTGAGCTTGGTACTTGGAGATGAGGTTGCTGAGGCTGGAAGTCGGAGGGGGAATGTTGTTGTTGGTGGCGGAGAGGCTGGCTGTTCTGGAATCTCTTCTTCCGAGCTTGACATTCCAGCCGGGGCCTCCGAGCTTCAGTAAACGTGCACCAAGTCAAAGAATGACATATTTTGTAAAAGATCACTACGTCATTCAACGCTTTAAAAATCAATCTGCTGACAAACTAAAGCTTATCGCTTACACCCAGAAATGAATCGATGACAACCGCGCCAAATCGGGACAAAAGTCGGTCGAGCTGCCACCGATCGACAATCCGACCGATGGAAATAATATATTTTGTAAAAAATCACCGACGGTTCTGTTGTTCAACGCTTTAAAATCTGATCGACGACCGAATTTAAGCTACTAATTCACGATCGAATCGATTACCGGAACCGCGTCAACCCGATTAAATTGAGATTCAAAGGTCACCCGATCACGATTCGACGGTGGAAACGATATATTTTGTAAAAGATCACCAAGCGGATTGTTTTAACGCTTTAAAATCGTACTGAAATCACGACTTAACCGAAAAAGTTGCCGGTTCACTATTTAGGAATATCGAATCACGATCGAATCAAATTAAACCGGGATTGAAAAAGTCATCGATTGACAATCTAACCTACTTCTCTAACCAAATATCAATCCGATTTCTTTAAAACACTAAAGATTCGTTAAGTAGTTAAATTAACTCTCACAATCACGACCGAGTCGCGAGCAACAATAGCTAGGATGTCAGCACAGGAGACGACACCGGGGCAGACTTTCTCCACCTGTGATTTTATGTTATCGATCACATTAAGGCCTCTAATGGAGTTTCTATTAGGTTTACTGCCTCGTCGCCGGAAGGTAGAGGTGTCGCCGAGGAGGAGCGACGCCACGCAAATTGTAAAATGTGAAAAGCATTTAATTGGCCACTAACGGAAGATGTTTCCACCTAGCGGGCTTTACTCTATGTTAAATTAATGAACAACAACAGTCTGAAAAAGATTTTAATTTATTAGTTACTAAGATGATTTGTTTTGACTTTTTTGCCTTCTTTTTTTTTCAAAGCCAATTTGGTTGAGTACTCCTCCTATTTTAATCCTGTTGACTCTTGGCGTCTTCCCATTGATTTTGGTACAGACCTTTTCCTTTCATTTGAAAATAGCATTTGCCATCCAATGCATGGTCAGAAACAAAAAATACTGGGTCCCTAAAAACTTAATAACTAAGTAAAATCTTATTTTAGAATATGATTCTTAAAAAACTACTATTTTTTGTTGTTAGGAGCATGCAAGCACAAAAGGCAGACTAATCTCCATACAAGCTTAGAGGGATCATAATGACGATAAAACTCTACCACATAATATAATTGTATTTATAGGGCTCAAACTCAAAATTATTGATTAAGATAAAAAAGAACCTAACCATATCACCTAATATTAATGCTTATCTATCACTATCATATTTCACATCATAAGAAGTTATTAGTATTGTATAAATACAAACTCCTCTTAATCGAGTGGACGCGCTTTAAAGCCAAATCAGTCTAAGCTTTTAACACCATATAAGACGAGTAGATACGCTTAAAGCTTAATACTATTATTATATAAATATAAGCTCCACTTAACTTAATAAAAGCATTTTAAAACCCCGACAAAAAAAGTTCTTAACACTATATAAATACCGGCTCTTCTTAACCCAATAGACATGTTTTTAAATCGGGACTTTAAATATGAGAACCCGACACCGAAGTCCATACACTAAGAGGACAAGAAGGTAGAGGGATTAATTACAAGGACAAAGCAATCATGGAAATGGAGACGGAGGAGAGAAGCGCCCATGCGGCGTTCTTGAGAAATTGCAGATTGAACTCCAGATTTCACTGTAGAAAAGACCTTCGGACAAGTTTTGTAGTAGTAGTTGGTGGAGAGTTGAGCAGAAGAGCTTCCAGCAAAGAGGGCGAGGAGGACAGCCACAGTAACAATGGCGGAAGAAGAAGAGGAAGCCATTAGAGTACTGTTTGGTCAGCCAGAAAAAGAACAAAAGTTCTAAGGGGGTTAATTAAGAATGGGAGTGTGGTGAGCATAAGGCAGTCCAGGTAGGGTTTTATATAGAGGGTTGAGGATGATGACTATGTCATGTGGGCAGGTAACAGATTACCTAATCCTCATGCCAAACAGTACTACTACTACATGGGTATTCCGTTAATAATTTCTACGTTTGGAAAAGTAAGCAAAAAGCATTAATTGGTTGATAACGATAAAATATATATATATATATATATATATATATATATATATATATATATTTGTCAATTGGAATCATGGACACGTTTACATGAGATGAATTAGTCGTGCATTCGCAATGTTTGATATTCCACACTTCCAGACGGACAGTAACGCTAAGCTTTTCAAACAAATTCCACTCCTAAATGCCTTTAATTTTGAAGGTTTGGTGAAGACCCCATCCATATTATTGTTAACACATTTGACTTTGTTTTACTAAATCAAAAGAATCGGTCGTCTTTAGATAGTTTGCTATATATTGTTATTTTTTTTTAATGTGTCCATATATATATATATATATATATATATAAATATATATATATATGAAAAACGTCTTTAAATAATACTGTAGTTAAACTAATCCCCATACAAACATAGCATGTCCCTAGATGAAGGGCATCCAATATTTCAAGCATCAAAGTATTTATATTATACCTACTACAAGTCAACAATCAAATTGTTTGGATTTGAAGGAAAGAAGGTCTAGAAGGAATTTAGGCTTTTAAAATGTTTGTGATTGATTTGATATAAAACGATTTTATTCGGGCACTCTCAAAAGAAATTATGACGCCACTTAAAACCTTATCTAAGAAATGAAAGAATCCTTCAAGCCAGGATTGTCATTTAACAAATGCCATCAATATTCTGTAAGAAATATTATCGTGGAATCATTCACCGCACCTTGACAAGGATTTAAAAATTCCATTTTTCCTCAACAATACGACTCGCTGAGGAGCGTTTCTAAGATTTTCGCATTTCTCTATGAACCGAATACCTAAATCAATATAAAAAAAAAAATTCCACATACACACAAACATTCCACAAACAATCCAGTATTTGCCACAAACAGTCTAGTAGTGTTATTATTACATGAATAAAAAAAAATTGTAGAAAAAAATCGCTTTCTAGATTACAGACTCGCGACTGGCTATCGTCGAACAAATGGCATGACAATCACTGGGTGGAGGAAAAAAGGTTGGTCGGACTGGATGGCCATTTGCATCGGAGAATATATCGCCGCCTGGCTGACGAGATAGGAGAGAGAACACCGTGGACTCGGGCGAGAGAGAAGACTGAGATAGAGAGAAAAGATGGTGGCCGGCAAGAGATAACGAGTGATAGAGAGTGAAGACCGACCGTTGTCAGAGGATCCTGTGCCGACGAACCATTCGAAGGCCCGCCATTGGAGTGTGCATCCGATCTCTTTGAACAAGAGAAGAAGACTTGCGGTCTTCTAGAAATGTCGAAGACATTTCAAAGTGCCAGAGGTTAACAAAGGAATGTAGTTTAAAAAAATAAAAATCTTTCCATTATCACGAAATGCCATCAACGGATAGAAAACGTTATAATTCCAAATTTCTATAAATACAGGCTACTTTCATTTCTCACACATTTTCAATCTCAAATTATCTTCTAATTTTTGTTATAGCTGCTCAAATTTAAATGATCTCTCTCTACACACCTAATTCTGTAAAAGGTTAGTTTTCAATTATTATTTTTTTTATAAAATTATCACCATACTTATTATTTTCATTTCATTTTATATATGCATTAAATAGGATGAATTATATTGTATATTTTCAAAATGTAACCATTGGATTAGATGCATATTAAGTGAATTACATGTTGACAAAAATTTTTAGTGATCAAACGGTAGGATTCTTGTATTTTTCAAAAAAATTAACCATTGTGACATAAATATAATTGTTGTTAAAAATGTCATTATTTGTTATATTTCATGAAATTTGCCATCAATCGACCGTTGGATCACTATGATTTTTTGTCAAAATTAAATTTTGCCATCAATCCATCAATTATTTTTTAAAATTAGACATTATATGTTTTTTTATTTTGATCAAATTATATTTATTTTAAATATTCTTTATATAGTTTTAAAATTACTTTTTCACTTTATGTTATTAATTTTAACCAATGAATTTTTTAAATCCTACCTACTTAGTTAAGATCGATTTTGTACTTAAAAATGACATCTCTGCATTTGGTGTGTGAAAAGTCTTTCTTAAACGGCGAAGACTCTCGACATCGCGCATATCTTGGTCACCATAACCCAAGATCCTAGCTGGACGCATTTAATCGACGCCAAAGTTTTCGGGGATCGAGTGATGACATAGTTTTGGAGACCAATGTCGAATTGACCCACCACTCGACTCTTTACGCTAGTCCAAAATCGAATGGGATGTAATCCCACATTTTGTCAGACAAATGCATGGATACTCGCACAAATCGCAAATAGCCGCAAAGTGAGCTAACATCACCGACGCAGGTCAGCTTATCTATTGTTATAATTTTCACAAATGTTATATTAGGAAAATTTATTTATTTTTAATTTTATTCTTTCACGCGCTGCAAAGATATGAATATGTTTCAAGCGTGATGTTAGGGAGAACGGATTTAAGATCATTGTTGGGAGGTGCTTAAATACTGTGATAAGTGGATGATTGTAACACCCTAAAAATACCCTAGAATTATTTTTTTTAATTTTATTATATATTCCGGGTATAAATTGAGCCAACTTGGGTATTTTCCGAGAATTGTTAAATGAATGTTGATTAAATTATTATATGGCTAAAAGTCAAATGCAAATATTAAAAGCTAAGTGTGTGACACCCCAAATCTCGTGCTCGCTGACTATCCGTCAACCCGCGGAACACTCCGTGGAATGCTCGTGACCACATTTCTGATTTAAAATTCCAAGTGTAGCCCCTTTGTACAAGGAGCTCTACCCGGGATACATAACCTGTATATAACCTGTCTCAATCAACATCAATGACCACATAGGGTCTCATATACAACTATACCGAGTGTGTTCTTAATTTCGAGCCCCGCATTTATACTACAACATATATCCCACTATCCACTATAATCCATAACATGAGGCAAACGCCACTCTGGGCCCATAAAACAATACTATAAACATACCAACTATGTATCATAGTTACAAGAGTTAATTATGTATTTCCTCTATTAATAAATATATATTAAAATTCTTAATTCTAATACATGTATACATAAATTTAACCCAAAGCCACAACCCTGGGCTTTCTCTAAAGCTTAATTCTTATGACGAGCCGTCTCTCATGCCCAGATTCGAAAATATGTTCCCGATTGCAGGAGCTAATGCTCGCGAATGGAATCACCCTACATGGCCTACTTCCACCTATGCATATGCAACGCCCAAAGAAAACAACACACATTCCAAGAATGTAATGATCCTAATTAATGTCTACCCGAACAACTCATACCTCGAGTCCTCATCGACTTCACACTCGCTAAGCCACGATGAGAATCATTTATTTTCAAAACAAAGATGTTGTTTTTAATAGCGGACTACCCTCCGATATCGCAGGTGGACCAACCCGATGTTATATTTAGTGGACTACCCTCCGATGTATATCAATTGGACCGACTCCGACTATTGATATTTTGTATGGACTACCCTCCGATATAAATAATGGACCGACTCCGATATTTATTATAATTAGTCAACCCTCCGAAACTACTCTCTCAATGAACCATCTCATGCACTCACTCCTATCGTCTGAGCGCTCTAAATAAGATACTAGAATGGCTGACGCCAATTCCAATATAATTATATAACACATGCAAATATATAATCATGAATATATTCACAAAATTTAAATCACACAAACACGCTACGAATCCCACAATTCATTACACCAAAATTAGTCATCAAGCACTTATCAAACACGAGTAATTCCACTTCAATCGCTTTTACTGAATGACGCCACTGTGTAATTTATTTTTGTGTCACTATTCGTATAAAACAAAGAAACCCTCCGGGCTTTACCGCTCACATCCATTCATCCAATCACCTGGCTCACTTTGGGAAATTAATCTCATGGCCATTCCCGCCTTATGGCATATCAAAGCATGCATTAACATGATAAATGCACAAACTAGCAACCCAAAGAGCCAGGATAAATAATGACCGTCCACATGGGTTTCCTAAAATTTCACCCTGCTCCAAGCTTTGGAATCACCAACGGCCCTCACGGCCTCATTCAACTCAAACATTGTAAATACACTTAAACCAAGTGTAAAACCCAAGTAGGAAGAAACCCCACCACGGAGTTTGTCAAAAAACTCAAACCCGGCGGCTCCACGCCAGAGGGTCTCGATGCGCAGTGCCTTCCTTCATTCCGATGACTTCCGACCTACTGGATCTCCCGGGAATCTAGAGAGAAGTTAGATGTTCTCTCTCTAAAAAGCCAATCTGCAACTCCACTGCCCACACTTCTCTCCAGCACGTTTTTCTTTTCTTTTTTGATGTAAGAGATGACTTATTCCTTATTTTGTCTTTTGTGTCATTTAAAATTTAAATAATGACCATTGGTGTCCTCTACTTTCTCCCCTAAATACTTTTGACACTCGATACTATCTCGCCATCCATTTTCATCATTTTTTTTACTCATGCCACTTAATAAGACATGAAAGACATGTGTTATACGATTTTTGTCACATCAAATATCGCTTTTACTAAGACCAAACGCGATGCCTCTCGAAAAACATGCAAATTTTGACTATCTCGACCGACGAGATTTGATTTAAGAAGTAGGATTTCAAGGAGACAATCCTTAACTATGGAAATCCGCTTTCATCATCCGAGATCTAGAGAATAAATTTCAGAATTTTTACCGAAATTACGATTCATTTCTCTTTCCGTAAATCGAATTTCGTCTTATAAAGTGAGAATTGATTTGACTCGAAATTTACCCTAAGTGTAAAGGGCAAATTTGAAATTTGTAAAATGAGGACCTAAGGGTCAATTGTAAATAAGTTTATATGTCTAAGTGTAAATATGAGAGTTGAAGTGCAAATAAAATGAAATATGGGCTATAAAGCAAATAGGGAGAAACTTAACTCAAAAGAATGCATTTTTTTTTTTTTTTGGTGGTTGTTGGATACATAATGTGAGACATTTATATAGGGTTTTAAGCCCCTCATCTCATGTTTTGCTTTCATTTCTTATGAATAGGTGCTTTGACCTTTCTACTGCTTTTATGCGTGTGTGTTTTCTGGCGTCTCGTGTACATTTTCATAGCTGGCTTGTTCCAGAGAACAACTCAGAGATCATTGTTGTCGACATACGCTCGGCCGAGGCCCCGAGTAGTTCTAAAGTGAAGAGGACCAACTGTGGAGGCAGTGGTACCGGTACCACATTTATTGGTACCGGTACCCACATGCAGTGGAGCAATGGTACTCTGCATTCAAATATATGGGTACCTGCACTTGCTGGTCGCTGAGCACCGGTGCACTGCACCGGTACTACACTTAACTCGGGTACTGGTACCACATGCGATCTTTGCGATCTGTTTTAATTTCAATCTTGGTGTATAAGATGCTTGTCTTTCGATCACCACTTCGAGATCACTAATGAGGATTGTATTTAAGCCCACCTTAGGGCACTAAGGAGTTTTGACTTGTGGTTTTGGCTTTAATCTGGAGGTGTTCTTATTCTTTCGGGTTTTCATAGAGTAGAGTACGGTTTTCCTGACTCTCAGTTTTTAAGCATTTGTAATCTTTAGTCGGGGTTTGATAACTTGGTGTTTATTGAGACTCGTTTTTTATATCCGAACCTTGCAATCGAAGTGTTATTTTTCAGTTCTCAATTACTAGTAGTGTTCCAGCAATTATGAATCAATTCTCGGCTTTAATGGAGTTCTAAACCTCCATGATAGGGTTCTAACGATGGAAACTCACCCCCTTCAAGGTAATAGCCCTCAATCCCTCTTTCGTGCTTCAATGGGATTCAGATTGATACCGAACACTTGCGAAAACTCTTCTAAAACCTTAGTTTGGAATCTTCTTGACAATGTGTGAAGGGAGATTCTTGGTACACGTTGTGCTTGATCTCAAATGCAAACTAAGAGTCCAAACAAATCGTCTGAGCAAGCGTTCGAAATCGTTCAATTATTCTTTGTCTTATAAAAGCTTTTAAAGTTAAATCCCCCATCAAAGACCATTCATTAATGGCTCCTAGATGAGATTGTAAGTGAGAGGTGGGTGTTACCTAGGTCAGGTGGTGGAGCCAAACCTATGATCCCATCATTCGCCCTTCTAGTTTTACAATAGTTTAAGTCAATTGGTTAATAAATCATTCAATCACAACCCTCCGGATTTTACTTTAATCGCACATTCATTGGAAAGCAATACCTAAGGATCACCTAGGAAACCACTCCCTGTGGAAATGACCTGTGAACTCCCATAGTATTATAATGCTTGACGATATTAGTTCCTACGCTTGGGAATAATTTCAACACACGAAAAAGACGAAGCATTTTTGGTGCTGTTGTCGGGGAGTGGCGAGCACTCTAGTTAATCCAAAGAGAGCTAGTGGTAATTTGCAATTGCATTGAAAACTAAGATATTCTCTCTACCTTTTCTTCTTTTAATTCATTTTCGAAATAATATAAGTGATACTGCCTAGTCGGGGTAAGATTGGTGCATGCTCATTGGGCTCGCAATAAGCAACACCGACTTGTAAGAGTTATACCTCAAAGACATTCTGAAGAGTCTATAGTAAGACAATTGTTTCAAGAGAACCCTACACCTCAAATGGACCATCTCGAGAATCAGCAAACGCTTTTTAATCCAAATAACCAAGGGTTACCTGGTAACCCACAAAGACCCCATGAACCTCCACGACAAGGAGATATGCCAGACCGCCAAGAATCTCGGCGCGTGGGGAAATGTTAATTTTCAGCAAAATCAATATCGAGCTCCCCTTGCCCCTTTACCTAATGTGTAAAGAACCCTTCGAGAGATTCTGCAACCTTAAAGAACCACAACAAACTCATGTATTTGCCTACCTGAAGAGCCTAACCAATTCTTTATGAAGCTCTGAGATGATCTGCCTTCTCCCCAGGTATCAAGTGGGTCGATTATGAGAACCCTTACCATTCATGAGGGATTTTGAGATGTTCAGAATAAGCAAGATCGCTCCTCCATAATTTGTATGGTTTTATTCCCATTCCCTTTCCAAGTGAAGGCCAAAATATGGCTTAATCCCCTTTTGCTCCCAATTCAATTTCTTTACTAAAGACATAAATGAATTTTTGAATAAATTCTTCCCTCCCGTATTTATTTCAATGCACTCATGCGAGCAATCCAAAAATCAACTTTTCGAGAAACCGGTGAACCTTTTCTATTGTATGGGAAAGATATATGACTCCTCCATGCCTCCCTCACCATGGTTTGATGTTTGGACAATTTCCAGGTATTTTCACCAAGGACTGGCCCTTGATAACAAACAATACATCCAAATGATGCAAGAATTCTATGAGAAAAGTGCTAGGGAGGTCGTGCAATTTTTTGATACAATAGCGTAAAATACTGAACTGGAGACTAAAAACCCCTTAGGATATTGCTAAAGTGCATAAGACACCTACTGTGGGGAGGAATACATCACTTAATGTGGAACGATAATCTCAAGAAGCTAAAATAGCCAACTTAACTAGGAAGTTAGAGGTCATAGAATTGAAAAAGCTGAATTAGGTAATTGTTGTACCCCAAGTACCTTCAAGCTAAAGGTTATTCATGGGATCTCGGGAGGAGGAGCCATGCATCATCTATGGCGACCTACTCATTCAACCATTAACCGCCTCTAATCTTCCTCAAGCTGGTGGAGCCAATCAAATAAGTGCCAATGCTCTTAATTACCATAGGAAGCCCTTAATTCGCACACTAAACTTAGAATCCAGGTGGGGAAGCACCCAATTTTAGTTGGAAGAACGAGGAGGCCAACAATTCATTTGCCAAATAACCAAGGCCAAAACTTCCAAAACTAAGGTTTTTCAAATCAAGCCCCCCAGTTCCTAAATCAAGGTCCTCAAGGATTTCTTATGAACCCTAACCAAGGTTTTCACCCCTCTTCTCAAGGGAATCCAAATCAACAGCTTTACCAACCTCCACATAAGAGAAGTTTGGAGGACATTGTGACATAGTTTGTTCATACTTAACAATCCACCAACACTCAATTTCGGACTACTTTGAATGATGTGAGATCCCAAATCACTAAGTTGACCTCTTATATGGGACATTTTAAACAAGAAAAAGGGAAACTCCCTTCTCAAACCATCCAAAACCCCTAGGGACAAAATAGTGTTGGAGTCTCAAGTCCAAGCGATGTCACCTTTGAGCATTGCAAGGCTGTCACCACTCTTCGAAGTGGAAAAACAATTGACAAAACCATTCAAATTCTTAAAGTGAACCAAACAAAAGACTTGCAAAATGAACCGCTCAGGGATGATGAGGTGTCCGACAAGCCTCATGTTCCTGTGAATGTGATGTTGATGTTGAGTCAAAAAAAGATAAAACTTCTCACGTCCCTCATGCTCCATACCCTCACATGTGTCGAGAGCCACCGAGAAAGTGAAATAATCACTTAAAATCTATGAGTTGTTCAAACAGTTATAACATTCCTGTCAGATGCCATTAAGAAAATTCCGTCATATGCTAAGTTTTTTAAAAGACTTGTGCACTGTAAAAAGGAAATTAGGTGTCAACAAGGATGCATTCATGACTGAACAGTCCACCTCCTTGATCAAGAATAATTTGCCCCCAAAATAGAAAGACATAGGAAGCCCTACTATTGCCATAGTGGTGGGGAATTCAAAATTGGGACATGCTCTAGCGGACTTAGGAGCGAGTGTTAACTTGTTGCCATACTCCTAGATATGCTGAGCTAGAGTTAGAGAGGGCCAGAATCGACTAATATCAATTCTCCAAATGAACACCGTAGTGTGAAAATTCCTGCAGTGGATAGTGAAGGGATGGTTGCGCAGACAAGTTCTACTATCCCGTGGACTTTGTTTCTTTGACACTCAACCCGCGGGTGAATCAAGGGACTCAATTCCTGATTCTTGGTGTGCCATTCTCGCCACCGCCAATGCCATCATACAATCGTAGGGAGAATTAATGACATTATCTCGCTGGTAACATGACTCGCTAATTTGAATATCTTCAATGTTATCAAGGAGATAGGGATGATAAGGACGCTTAGAGGTAAATATGATAGAACTGGCTGGTGCGTAACTATGTAGACTATGTTTCTCATACGACTTATCCTCAAGTCTCGCCTAAGAAGCCCAAGTTGTGTCGAGGAGATAACCACATTTGAATTGGAGTTTCTGCACTCCATAATTGAACATAGTGAGGTAATGGAAGCAAATGGGTGGGCACCCAGGTTTGAGAAGTTGCCACCAATTGAGGATAAAGTATTACCTTCGGAAGATAAACCACCTAAGCTTGAGTTGAAACCCTTTCCATCACATCTCAAATATGCATTCTTAGGGGTAGAAGAAACTTTCTCGATAATCATATCCTCCTCTTTAGAGTCAGATCAAGAGAATAAACTTTTGGAGATATCCACAAAACTGCCATAGGATGGACAATTGCAGATATTAAGGGAATTAGACCCTTGATTTGCACACGCAAGATTTACTTGGAAGAGGATGTCAAACCCTCTAGACAACTACAATGACAACTGAACCCAGTCATGAAAGAAGTTGTCAAGAAAGAGGTTTTAAAACTACTGGATGTAGGTGTTATTTACCCCATCACATATAGCAAGTGGGTCAATCCAACCCAAGTAGTTCCTAAGAAATCTGGGGTCACTGTGGTAGCAAATGAACACAATGAGCTAATTCCCACTTGTGTCACCACAGGTTGGAGGGTGTGCATAGACTATAGGAAACCTCAATGTTGGCACTAGGAAGGATCACTCTCTACCCTTTGTGGATCAAAATGTCGGAGAGTCACAGGCATGAATTTTATTGTTTTCTAGATGGGTACTTAGGATACAATCAAATTGAGATAGCCTTAGAAGATCAAGAGAAAACCACGTCATCTCCTCGGGCTCTTTGAAGACATTCGCTTTAGGAAAATGCCCTTTCAGATATGTGAATGCACTAGAACCTTCTTTATCAGTATGGTGGGGATTTTTAGTGATATGATAGAACACATTTTGGAGATTCTTATGAGGGATGCCTAGATAATTTAAGGAGGTACTGGAGAGGTGTCAGGAGAAAAGTTGCTGAATTTGGGAGAAGGTCACCATGGTGACACAAGGATTGTGTTAGAAACACATAGTCTCGAGAGATGGAATAGAGGGGTAGATAAAGAAAAAGTCGAGTCATCTCAAAACTCTACCCACCCCTAAGTGTGTCAAGGATATACGGTCATTCTTAGGTCATGCAGGATTTTATAGAGATTCATAAAAGATTTAAGTACATACTGGGCCCTTTCAGGCAATTTTCTCTCACAAGGATGTCACCTTTGAATGGTCACAGTATGCAGGGGCAAATTTTGATAAACTCAAAACTATGTTAGTGTCACCTCCTATCATGCGATTCCCACTGGGACCTCCCTCGAGATCATGTGTGATGCTAGTGATTATGCCGGCTGTATCGACAGAAAAGTGGATAAAAAGTACGGCATCTACTACGCCACAAGACTCTAGATTCTCGCTCTAATCCACTACACAACTACGGAAAAGAGTACTTGGTCGTGGTCTTTGCCTCTAGAAAAGTTCAGTCTTATCAGGGGGTCTTCAGAACTCATTTTCTCACTCGATCACGCAATACAAAGTACTTTCTCTCTGCAGATACTAGTTTCCTAAGTTAACTAGGTGGATCCCACTCTATCAAGAATTTAACCTGACCATTAAGGATAAGAAGGGAGTTGAGAATGTTGTAGCTGACCACTTGTCTTGGTTAGTTCCAGAGACAACTTCTGAAGGTTTACCCATAGGCGACACTTTCCCTGATGAGCACCTTCGCCTCGTCCACTCGCCTATGGTATGGACATAGTAAACTATCTAGTGACAGGACAAATTCCATCCCAATGGACCTCTCAGCAAAAGAGGAAATTTTTGGTGGACATAAAAAAAATACTACTTTGATGACCTATATTTGTTTAAGTACTGTCCTGACCAATTGCTGGGAAAGTGTGTATCCAATGGCGATCAAATCAGTACCTACTCACACTGAAGCTCGCGGGAGGGCATTCCTCCGTAAAAATGGGCGACAAAACTCGCAGCTTCGCTTTTATTGGCCCACTCTTTTTAAAGACTACTTTGATTTTTGTAAAACCTGTGTTCGGTGCAAACAATTATGAGGGGTCACAAAAAGGACCATGATGCCTCTTACTCCTATTTAATCATCAGATTTTCATTGCTTGTGGGTTTAGGACTCACGGGGCCCCTTCCCCTCATGTAAGTACTCAGAGCATTTTATTAGCAGTTGATTATGTTTCTAAGTGGGTAGAGGCCATTCCAACGAGAACTAATGACCATAAGGTTGTTTTGAAATTTTGGAAAGAACATATTTTTTCGTCAGAATGGTGCAGAATCATATATGATATGGCTCCATTTTTGTAATCGACCCTTTGAAAATTTGTTAAAAAAGCATGGAGTCACCCACAAAGTTTCCACGACATACCACCCACAGACAATTGGTCAATCCAAATTAGCCAATAGGGAGATCAAACATATTTTAGAAAAATCGGTTACCCCAAATCGCAAGGATCGGGTCACTTTACTAACGAAGCTCTTAGCCTACCGCATCGCTTTTAAGACTATTCTTGGGGCAGGTCTCCCCATAGCTAGTTTATGGCAAGGCATGTCATCTCTCGGTGGAAATGGAGCACAGAGCTTATTGGGCCATTAAAACTCTTAATTTTGATTTAGCTAAGGCAGGTTAACAACGATTGCTGTAGATGAACGAGCTGGATGAATTGCGGCGTGAATCGTATGAGAGCTCACGAATCTACAAAGAGAGGCTTAAGCTATTCCACGACAAGAACATTGTAAGGAAGACCTTTGCACCTCACTGTAAGGTATCACAGATGTACCTCCGCTGCACATCTTTCCGTGTAAACTCCGTCTGTGGATCGACCTTTCATCATCAAGGTAGTTCACCCATATGGTGCAATGGAGATTGAGAATCCAAAAAATGGGAAAATCTTTAAAGTCAATGGTCAACGCTTAAATCCATTTCAAGAGAATCTCGACCACAGAGAGTAGGTGAAGAACCGTAGATCCGCTTCACCGATGTTTCTTCAGCGTAATCTCTATCCTTTTTGTATATAGTTTTGTTTTTCCTTTTCTTGCATTTCTTTACACATCATTCATTTAGTTTGTATTTTTGTTTTTAATAAAGGAGAGTCCAACCCTGATGTACCTAGTATTTTTGTCTGTAGGGTGTATTGTCAATGCATTGAGGGCAATGCCTATTTCCATGGTGGGGGTGGGCATACACATGTTAGAGCCAGTTAAGTGCATGCAATTTTTTCGATTTTCGGCTCTTTTAAGTATGGTACTTGACCTGTGTTGTATGCAACTGCATGACCGTATGTATGCACTCCTATATAGTTCTTCACTACACATACACACTAATGTAAGCATGCACAAACTTTTTTTTTTCTTTTCATATTTAGACCATATTGACCCAATTATTTTCTATTCTCCAGAAATAATCTCGACCGGTATCACTTCATTCATAAACTACACAAGTCATTGATTTCCCGCCTAAGCTTCATTTTTGCTTGCTATTGCTTCCAACTTTTGCACTTGTTTTTTAGTGATTCCTTTGTCAAATCTCACATGCATCTTATTCTTGAGGAACATCCATTATACGTAGTTGAAAATGATTTTAGGCCATATTTTTCTCTCTCGTTTAAACTCTAAATCATACTGAGTCAACCCTTTGCACCCTTCTTGAGCCTTGAGTTGCCAGTTATGTTCGAACCTTAGGATTCTTTATCACGTGGAGTACAAATGACTCTAAGGTAAGCGTGAAGGTGCCAAGAGAGTGTAGTACACAGTTCAACAAACACAAGTCATTTTGGAGGGGGTATGAAGCAGTGAAAGAAGTGAGAATACAGTGAAATCCAAAATGTAGAGTATTCTGGAAATTTTTGTAAAGTGGTACCCTGCAGATCACTAAAATCGGGTATCGTACCAAGGCTGAAAACACAAGAATAAAGTGGCAATTAGTACTACAATTTATTGGTATTGGTACCAACTAAGAAAAGGCCTTAGCAGAGTGGCATCCTGTATCACACCTACTAGTACCTGCACCAACCCCCGAAAAATCTAGCACACTTTTCAGATCAAGATCGCACTTATCGTACCGATACCGCCGTGCGTGAATGGGCTATTTGAAGAGCCTTTTCTCCAAATTTTTTAATCCTTTCATATTCCCCCTTTCCCCCCCAACTCCTATATAAGAGAAACCCTAACCTCACTTCTCCTCTCATCAAAGCAAACTTAGGTCAAATCTAAGCTTCTCTAGTGTCTTCATCACTGGCCGGCATCCATGCCAGCCGCACGCAGAGCCTAGAAGTGTTAGAACCGTGGTGGTAAGTGCTCTTCGTATTCTTGAGAGCAATCTGAATGATTTTTCACTGTGTTAGTATGGATTGTGTCATGGCTTTTAGGTTGCGCCATTCCCGTCGGGTTAGTGGCATCCGCTACGAGTGGTATGGGGAGGAAGGTTTTGATTGATCTGGAAAAGGTGAGTCCGGTACTGCTGGAGATGAGTTGTTTGGAAACTTTTGTGTGTGTGTGAGCTATTCTTGCAATATTCGCCATTTTGGCCATATCTACGACAAGATCGAAGAACATTGGGAAAGGAAAGGCCCCTAGCTCTTCTATGGAGCGAGCCGTAAAAAAATGAAAGGCCGATACTTCGCAGAGTGTGAAAAAGGGAAAAGGGAAGAGGAAAGGTTCCTCATCAGAAAGTGAGAGCCAAGACGAAGAAATTGAGGCTATGTTTGGTCGAATCATCTAACTGAGCCAGAAAAGCTGTGGGTCCAAGAGCCAAAGGCGAGGGTTCCATCGTGGAGCGGGAATGAAAATCGTAAACGCTATGTTTACTCACCCCATTCGTGCTGTTATTCAAGATCAAAATTCATGATTTGTCGGGTGAGGAAGCAGCACATTCGCCATCCATTGTCAAGGAATTTATTCCAACTTGAGAGAGAGAATTTGAATGGACACCTGTCGAGACTCCTCCACCTCGGGAGGAAGCACGGTAAGCCCCACCCGATCGCTAGATCGCTGAATTATGTCCGCCCTGCCACACATGATCGTAATCTTATCCACCTGTGCCACATGCAGCCTGATGCCAACTGCTTGCAGAAATACTATGTGCACCAACCCGGTACCCATGGGGGGCTTTATGCGCAAGGAGTTCATCCTTGGGAAATTAAAGCATGAGTATGCTTTGATGAATAAGGTCATTCACAATATGATTGGGTCGAAGGGAAAAGGAGGCTACTAAGCAAGGAAGAAACCAGCCCTATATGATAATGACTATGGTTAACTATGCTTCTGCAATATGATGTATAATGAGGGACTTTCAGGTCCCCAACTAAGAACAGTACATTCCTTTCCGATTCTAGTTACAACCGTGGTAGCCATCGGGATAAGGGTTCCGTAGAGAAAAAAAGTACTTCCAGGTCAGCCCATCACAAACAAGATGTAAGCAAAAAGCCGAGCCGCCCACAAAGGCCTCAACAAAGACATCCCCATCCAAATTATCTCCGGGCTTCACTGGGTCGTTAGCTCTTCGTCCAATGAGTACATCTCCTTTAAAGAGGATGGAGCGTAGAATCAAAGGATGGTTTAAATGCATCCCGGGGAAGCAGATAATTGGACTGTGCTCTTCGTGCTTGAGGAGCTTCACATCCTATGAGGAGAGCCCCATTGTCAGAGATGACCCTCCTCTGATTTGGAAGGGATTCTCATGAGTCGATGACTGTGGTAGATGGAAGATGCATTCTCTTCTTCACCTGAGAGGAGGAGGATGAAGAGTAAAGTGGTATTTCTGTTTAAGTAGGTGGTGTCAGTAATCGGGCAGAGACCTCAGCCATGTCATGCCAACACCCATTTTGTTTCTGTAAACCCTATTTGTGTAGCCCATGGTCATTACAAGCTTAAAAGACCTTTTCAACTTTAGTTACGCAGGATGTTCCTTATTGACTTCTATGCATGTTAGCTTGCTTGGTTATGGTAAAATGTTTACAGTCACGCAGCTTCATTCCAGCTTTCAGGATTACAACCTTATTTCGGGACTGCGTCCCTTATATAAGAATCTTTGTTTTGTAACGTATAAGTCCAAGTGATGGCATACTCTGTAGGTTCTAGCACTATGTTCATAATTGCTCTTTAGAATCTTCAAGAATGCTTGATCAAGCCCCGAAGCGCACTTTGTCGAGCCCCATAGCCTGTAGGCATTACTAGTTCAAATCTTGCTAGTGGACTAAAGATGTAGGTCAGTGTGTTGGGATAAGCATAATGTGCGACATTTATATAGGGTTTTAAGCCCCTTAGCTCATGTTTTGCTTTCATTTTGTGTAGAATGGGTGCTTTTGACATTTTCTACCATTTTTATGCATGTGTAGGTTTTTTGATGTCCTGTGCACATTTTCATAGTGGTTTGGTTCCAGAGAACAACTATAAATCATCGTTGTCGACATACCACGTTAGAGTCTCGTAGTTCTAAAGTGAAGAGGACTAGCTAGCAAAGGGTACCTGCATTTCACATTTACTGCACGGTGCATCTCAAGGTCATTGGAGACACACACTTTTGCATCGTACTACACTAATCGGGTAATTAGTACCAACATGTGATCTTTTATGTGGATTTGAGATGAATTTCAATCTTGGTGCAAGTGGAACGCCGTCTTCGATCACCACTTCGAGATCACTAATATGATTGCATGGTTTACCTTAGGCGTGCACTATGAGTTCATTCTAGAGTTTTGGCTCTAACCTCGGGAGGTGCGTTCTTTATTCTTCTAGGTTTTCATAGAGTAGAGTACTTAGTTTTCTTCTAATTCTGAGTTTTTTTAAGCATTTATAATCTTTTATTTGGTTTGATAACTTGGTGTTTATTGAGAGACTCTGCGTTTTTGATATCTCAACCTTGCAATCAAAGTGTTATTTTTCAGTTCTCAATTACTTGTAAAGGGTTCCAAAGAATTATGAATTAATTTCGCCTTAAAGGAGTTATAAACCCATGATAGTTATAACGATGGAAACTCACCCCTTTCAAGGTAACAACCCTAATCCTCTTTCTCGTGCTTCCTCCAATGGATCCAGATGATGTTGAACACTTGCTTAAAAACTCTTTCTTAAAACCTTAGTTTGGCATCTTCTTGACAACGTGTGAACAAGATTCTCGCACACGTCAGGCTTGATCTCAAAATGCAAAACTAAGAGTCCAAACAAATCGTCTCGAAAGCAAGCGCTCGAAAATTGTTCAATTATTCTTCGCCTACAAAATCTTTAGTTAAATCCCCATCAAGACCATTCATCAATGGCTTCTAGGATGAGATTGTAAGTGAGAGGTGGGTGTTACCTAGTCGGGTGGTGAGCTTTAAAACCTAAGGATCCTATCATTCACCCTTCTAGTTTTACAGTAGTTTAAGTCAATCGGTTAATAAATCATTCAATCACAACCCCCTAGATTTTACTTAAATTGCACATTCATTGGAAAACAATCCCTAAGGATCACCTAGGAAACCAATTCCTGTGGAAATGACCAGTGAACTCCCACAGTATTATAATGCTTAACGATATTAGTTCCTACGCTTGGGAATAATTTCAGCACACGAAAAAGGTGAAGCAGTGGCCAAACAAGGCCTTATGAAAAATAAGTGACTTAAGACCAAAAAAATGAGAAAATGAGAATAGGTGTGGAAGGCCAAACATGGCCTTACACTTAAATGAGGATAAAGACCAAAATGTGGTATTTCGGAGCTCATTCTTGAGCAATCCCGTTTTTGAGAGAATGAGAGGAGAAAAGGGGGAGAAGAGGCTAGGGCTTGAGAAAGATCAAGTTCTTGGTGGGGTTTCTTCCCGCTTCTTGCTCCTTTGTGATCAAGTAACTTAGAAGTGGAGATTTGTGCGAGTTAAGGTAAAAACAAAACCCTAGCTTTATCTTTTTTGATTTGATGTTGGGAAACCCCAAAATGTGGATAAAAGAGTTTTGTTTTGGTTGTGAAATGAGTTTTAGTTATGTTGGGTTTAGTTTTATATATTGTTGGTTGGATTGGTTTTGTGTAATGTTTTAAAGGAAAATGCTGGGTTTTCAAAGGAAATGCTATCA
Organism: Tetrastigma voinierianum; assembly: GCA_016808115.1. Lineage (NCBI taxonomy): Eukaryota > Viridiplantae > Streptophyta > Magnoliopsida > Vitales > Vitaceae > Tetrastigma > Tetrastigma voinierianum. Next base: position 60,897 of record JAEQBH010002832.1, read on the forward strand.
AAATTTTATCAAGACCCCGTTTCCTGCTTTGGCTATAGATTGCTATAATCATCCAAATGAAGTGATTCCAATTGGTAAATAACCATAAGAGATAGTTCTAAAAATTCATAGAAGGGACTAGAAAAAATTGTAGCTCTAAGGCCCCCAAATATTGGCTTAAAGGTGAGCTCTGGCCTACGGGTTATGCTTTGTTTTGGGGTATTGTTATAGTAAGCCATTCATAAGCTGCGCTTCACTCATCCAAATTGAGTGGGATTCAAAATTATGAGTAAAATATAATTTAGGGAAATAATTTACTTGAAGAAAGTGTAGCAAAATTGTAACCCCAAAGTCTTTAAATTTTTCAAAGTGGAGCTATGTAATAACAAATTAATTATGCTTTGCAAATTAGAGTAGTCTGGATGTAAAATGCAATAACTTGAGTTTTGGTTATCCAAATTGGATGATTCTAGTTGGAGAAGAAACCTTAGAACCATAGATTCAAATGAATAGAATTAACCATTACCAATTTATGGAGTTAAGACCCTCAGAATTGGAATAACAAGAGGGGTAACCGAGTGAGTTGGGCATACCCACTCACTGGCATTAAAAACAGAACTTAAGCTTAGGTGATCCAAATGATAAGGATTCAATTCTACTAAAATAGACTCATAGAGCTAAACTTTTCTTGAAGGAAGCATGAGCAAATTATGGCTCATGTGTCTCTAGAAAAGTTTTCAAGGGAAGGGGTATTGGGGTAGACATAAACCGTGACCAAGAACTCCCAGAATAACCTACTAATATGTGATTGTCATTGTATCTAACAAAATGACGAGGAGGAAAGGCCGTGATTGAAGTCGAGATTTCGAATATCGAATCAAAGTGATCGATTTTGGTTTGTCTCTATCTTCTCCTATTCGCTTTCAAGATTCAATCTTTGTTCTAAATGGTATATTGAATTGTTTTAATTGATTTGAAGAAAAAATTGATTGTGAAATGTTTGCAAATGAAACCGCATGAGTATTGAAATGAACCGTTTATACAAATGCACATATTGTACCGTATGTTGCTCTAAAAGATTCAATGCCCTTAATTGAATGTTAACCGGCTTAGTTCGTATGTGAAGGATAGATCGTATACCAATGGGGTGGGTTAAAATAGCAGACGCTGAACGACGCATTGATGTCACCCGATCGCCAGCCCCGGGACCGTATCGGTAAGTATTCACTAATTGATTTTTTTATAACCGCCGCTGTTCCAACGAGATCGCACTGCGGTTATAAAACCGCGACACGGCCGCATCCTACGTGACCGCGTCGATGATTCCTATATCCCGTATAATCGAAACACAGTTAAATTTATTAAGGGCAAAAAGCATGATCATGGAATTGAAATGAAAAGAGTTTTGTGAAATGCATGATTCGATTATCACCCACTTATCAGACATGGAAGTATATTCGGGATTTGATCAATGAACCATAAATGCATCAGATATGAAATAAGTATATGTATTGTAATACATTGATCATCCAAAAAGATATAATGCTTTGTTTAGTAAACTATGATTTGATTTAAAACTCAAACCGAGAATGGAATTAGAGTAGGAACCATTAAGCAGAAAATGCTTAGCGTGTAGTTTTATCTATGCCAGAGAACGGACAACATGAGTGAAAAGCAAGATTGAGGAAGCGCCGAAATATAAAGAAAGAACTCATGATATTCGTATATACGATTCACCCCATATTTCTTTTTGAACATTGATATTTTGTAAAAAACAATTTCAACTCGAATATCTATTTTGTAAATCATTTGAAAAAGCTTGATATGCATTTATAGTAATTATACTTTTTGCATGAATGAATGAAATGGCTTACCTCTTTAAAAATGCTTCAAAGATATTTGAAAGGATTTTATGCCACCAAGTGTAATGCTACGACTTGTTTTTTGGAGCAAGGTGATCGAGTGACATTAGATCAACCCTGACTTCTGGCTAGATCTGAAACATAAACGTGTCGGGCCTGGAAAAGGCTGAATGGATTATATCAGAAGCAAACCCTAGGCCCCTCCTTGTTTATGAGGGAACCTATGAGACACTCAGACTTCGACTCCTGACCAAGATCCATACAACAATGCTAATTAGCTCTCCGCTGAATACACTTCCCCCGAAGAAAAGCAAACTAGTTAAACTGTACATAAAAGTAAGGCGAGTCCAACAAATACTAGTAATTTTATTTCAGCTATGATTTGTGAATTATCTGGGCAAAGTGAACAGAGGAAGAATTTTTATGACGAGCAAAAGCCTGGTAATCATCAAGGAAAGAAGACAGGGAGGGATGCAAGAACTTGAAATCGCTGACAAGCACAAGATGGATGCAAGCAGAGCAAGATAGCTGCATGGAGCAAGATATGCTGCAAATGATTGTCGATGATGCAATTATCCAAAAAGACATCTCACATATGTCCGCTGAACAACAACACTATTATCAACTACGTAAGCATGCGATTATGACAAAAGCAATGAAAAGTGCAAGTAGCTCCAACTTTAATGTACTTCCAGACTACTAGCTTATATTTTCAATGTAATTTCAATTTTTGTCTACTTAATTAAAATGAAATGTTCAAATTATCTATACTTAATAGTTAAAAATGATTAAAAGATGCAACTAACTTAAATTTTCAGTCTAAAAACATAACATCACATGACATAGCAAAACATAATATCAAAATAAGGCAAATTCACTCGATAACACCTTGTCCGTGTAGCGTCTATAGATGTGTAATGATGTCGTGGTGGAGGGCATAGTGGGTGTTCGAATCAAACATCAGCTTCTAGCCATAAATTGATCAGCGGTACGGCCTCGATGCTTCAACAGTATTATCGGGTTCCTAATGAGTCATAGTCCTTATCGCCAAGAAATTTACCGCAATGCTTTCATACATCAACCCGCTTCATCCTCAATTATCATGTTTGCGGTAATATAATGGCGCTTTCATGATAAAGCCTAAGTCTTCATGATAGAATTGAGTCTACCTCGAACGATAGCAAACGAGCTCAAGCACCTAAATGCTCGCTCTACATCCTTCGCAACTCTTATGTTTATTTTCAAAGAATTAGTGAGCCAACTCTGAGGATGCGAAATCGATTGAACAATTGTTGCCCATTTCGGGATATATATCGCCTACAAGATAGTATCCCATATCAGAATTACGCCATTACAGATACCTGCGAGTGGCCACATCCTTCTCAAGTAGTTAGCAAAGAGATTGGAGGCGTCAAGTACATTAATATCATTGTTAGATCCGGGCATGCCAATAAAAGAATGCCATATCTACAAGTCGTAGGAGGCGACGACTTCGAGCATGATTGTCTGGCTTCATGGATTACGGCCGATATATTTCGGTGGATATGTTGTCGACGCTTTTCCATGCCCAATGCATACAAATTAAACTCCCAACATTCCAGAGTTTAATGCGGATTAGCTTTACGTGAATACCTCGGTATGTCACCATGTTTGGCGATCCGAGATATTCAGCCCAAAATTTCTACCACCCCCTACGCAAAGAATCGCGCTTGACAATCGATGGTCAGGTTTCCAATTCTCATACCTGATTGAGTCCGCAGACATACCGTATGCAAGCATGCGAAGTGCATCCGTCATTTTTTGTTCATTGGATAAACCTATTGTGTTGGCAACATTTCTTCTTTGCACGAAATAATTGTTGTGCTGTTGGAGCGTATGTAAAATTCGAAGAAACAATGGCCGACTTAGACGAAAAGTTTGCTAAATAATGTTTCATCGTAGACTGGATTCTCAACGGGCGAATCATTTAACAACAAAGTGTGTGTGTGTGTATCACGCTAACTCCTACACGATACTCCGTATTGCTCTAATCGATTCTATCTCCAAAGCCCGTACCTTGTGAGTTTTGTCTTTCAAACTCAATAGCTGCAGATGAACCACGTGTTTCTTTCTTCTTCATCTGAAGGAGATGAATCATTCAAAAGACGTTTGAAAAAGTTACTCATTTTTTGCTTGTGTGTAATTGAATTTCTAAGATGTGTGTAAAATTCTAAGGGACATCCTACCAATTTATAGATGCTTTGGTGCCTCATTGTTTCATCGAATGCATAAAAGCCGTGTTTGGTGCTTTGACAAGTCAATACAATATTATATATAAGACTAGCTTTATCAGCTTTTTACAACCCCGATGTGATTTGACAAGTCAACCAATGACCTGTCAAATCATCCAGAACCCGATGTAGCTTTTTATAAACCCAATGTGATTTGACAAATTAGCCAGTGACATGTCAAATCATCGAATTGATGTAAATTTTATAGCGATGTGATTTGGCAAGTGATTAGTGACATGTCGAATCACCCCGAATATCGACTTTACACTTGATTAGTGATTTGAAAATCAACAAAATCTTTATGGCTACATTGGATCGGATTTTTATTAATCTGACATTTATTTTTAATCTTATATTTGACAAAATTATTTATTTTTCATTATTTTTATAAGAAGTACAAAAATTTTAAAGGTATTTAATATTTGTAATAAAAATAATTTTAAACTATTAAATTTATTAATTAAATATTTATTTTTAATTAAATATTTATTTATATTTATATTTATATTTATAAATAAAATTTATAACAAAATTAATATGAAGATATAGATGAATAAGGTATATGATGTATTAATTATTAAGGAAGAGGAAATGGTAAAATTGGAATAGATTTAAAATAGCTGAAGTTTTAGATGGTCACTATTGGAGCTCACACCATACCCAGCTTTAAGCTAAATCTCAGAGACCTTTTTGGAGCAAAGATAGCAGAGATCTTTGAGAATTTTGCTTGTTGGAGATGCTCTTAGGCTTGTAAATGTTTGTGATTGATTTGATATAAAACAATTTTATTTTAAGCTAGTTTTAGGTCATTTCTTGCCATTTCCATCAAGCCTGTTTGTTGAGGTTAACATCAATGAATAGGTAATTTAATAATATGATTTGTATGTTGTTTGTCATGGTGGTGTATCATGAAGGATTATAAGGATAGTAAAGTTTTACCACATAACACAATTGTATTTTCTGAGCTTTAAACCCCAACCATCTCACATGCATATTTGATGGTTATATAACGTTATTTCGAATTTTATACTTGGTATAAGATGATAAGAAGATATAAACTTTACTTTTAAAATAAGTGCGGCTTTATTGCACATTTAGTAATGGTAAAGGAAATGAATTATATGAGAGGTCCCAAGCCGAGTTCATAAAGAGATATTCAATTCACGTAATTTAAAGTACATAGATGTCATTTATAATAATAAATAGGCTTTGTTTGATCATATTTTCTAGAATAGTGTTTTCAAAGTTGATTTTTTTTTAAACAATAATGTGTAAGAAATGATTCTTTATTGTATGTTTTCAGAATAGAGTAGGTGAAGAAGCAATTATAAAAGGCATTTTATATTAGTTTAATTTTTCATTAAGATTATGTAAACATAGCACGTAATGCCTAATTCAAGTGGTATAGCGTTCAACGAATCCTAGTTGTGATAGTTTATTGTCTTAAAACTAAAGTGTATTAAAAAAAAAATTATGTAATCATAAATGTAGACCTCTTGAATTGATCTTAAAGATGATCATATTTTTTTAATAGTCTTTAAAGTTATTAAAATATCAATAGAAAAGACAATTTCTTCCCTCTTCTTGTACATAGCTTTGTTTAATGGGGTTTAATTATCATACAAACCTAATCAACAAATCACGCCAAATATAAAAGCATGAAACATGATATCAAACATTGAAAATGTTTCAACTTCATGATGAGTATAAATTAACCTTTTAGAGGAATTATACATTTTACACCCTAAACGACAAACATCTTCTATCATTTTCAATCGGGTCAAACTATTTTTTACTTTTTAGTGAACCATCTTTTATTTCTAATTCATTGTAAATTTCATACTTAACATGTAAAAAATACTCCCTCTAACGTGGAATTACAACAATGTAATAATTTGTTTTTAAGAAGTTTCTAACCCTAATCCTTCCCCTTTCTATGCTGACCTAACACTTTTAATCGATTGAACTAGGGCTTATTTACCGTTCAACATTGTCCTTAGGTTTTAATTATGTTAGATTTAGACAAACAAATATGTTTAATTTCGGTAAAGGGAATTTAATTGTAGAGACTAAATGTAGCACGAATGTAATGCATAAACGGAAAATTGTGTCGAACTCATATTGAATATGATGAATGAAGATCATGCTTGCCCAGCTATAGTGCTTACGAATCGCGCTAATCTCTAAAGTATAACGACATACACATTTATGCGAACAATGAGACCATAGTCTTGCGAGCCACAAGTTTGTATTATACTCGACCTGCTAGAAATGAGAACGAAAAATTGCAGAAATAACGAATAGGGATTATAATCTATTAGAAAAACATTATTTTTATGCATGGAGTTTGGGTCTTCTTTATAGACCAACCATCGTGATTAAATGATTGGTTCCTATCAGCATGATAAGCTGCTTTGAGGAATGCAGACCAGTCTCTGTCAAGCCAGAAATCAATTAGACCAGTCTTAATTTGGCTCAATCAGCCATGCCAAACTCAGTGCTTCTGGAGCCTAAAAGTTATAAAGGCTTGTTGAAAAATTCAGGATTGTTTCCCAAGCCTAAGCCCACACACACACACACGCACTTGCACAGGGCCGGCAGAGGCGAGTGGTATGTGTGTGATAGAACTGAACCATATGGAAGTCCTCCCTCTTCCACAAAGTGGGTTGCTCACTTGGGACCCTCCCTCTTAGGCAACTCTAAAGTATATAAATACACTAGATTCCTCATGTTTCTTCAATCGGACTAACTATTTTCCCTTTGACTGTTTATATTCCAACTTCAAGGAGGCTCACTTTGTATTCGATTTCAGTTCCTTTCGGAAATGAGATTGTGAACCATTTTCTCTGATATATTCACAATATAATGAGTAACATGTTAGCACTTTCGGACCATCATAAAATGACGTGGGTCCCACTTGTACTGGCTTAAAGTGTGCCTCATTGATATTATTTCCAATAATCCCCCACATGAATGGGTGTGAAAAATGAAATGCAACAATATCACGGATTTCGAGAGAGCATAAGGTAATACCCACATCAAGATAGGTAGCTTTTGGCTTTGAACCTTCCCTAGTGAAAGCCTATTGAATTTACTAGCTGCCCAGTGGACACGATGCCTTGAACAGTTCAACCATTTGTGTAAATTTGAACAATAGATTTCACACTAAATATCACCGAATCTGATCCCAATTCATCTTTGTTGTGTTTCATTTTATTACTGAACAAAACTTGGTTTCATCAAGTGCTTTAGAGAATTCAGCCTTTTAATGATTCTCATAGAGCAAGCCCGGTCGCACTCCACATAGGTGATTCTTATTAAGAGTATCACCGCAGACATTGAGATATAGAATCATTAAAAGAAAAATTATTCTGACTACTCAGTAGAGATCACTCTTCTTATCATAGAAATGGGTAAGAAATTAAATTTCTTTTAGTGATAAGAGAGTTATCATAAATTTGTTGTCCTTTGAACTTTATTTCATGGGATCTCGATCTATTAGGTAGAGATTGGCATTATGATTACTCTTTTGTAACGGGGCTTGATCCATTCCCTCGATAACTATACACTTGTTCTACGGCTAGCCCTTTTTGTCAATGGATCTGCTATATTATCCTTTGACTTAACATAATCAATAGAAATTATTCCACTTGAGAGCAACTGTCTCACGGTATTATGTCTACGACAAATATGTCGAGACTTACCGTTGTACATATGATTTTGTGCCTGCCCTATTGTTGCTTCACTATCACAGTGTATGCAAATAGCTAGCACTGGTTTAGTCCACATAGAAATATATTCAAGGAAGTTTCGAAGCCACTCTGCTTCTTCTCCTATTTTATCCAATGCAATGAATTCCGACTCCATAGTGGACCTTGCAATGCAAGTTTGCTTAGAAGATTTCCAAAAGACTGCTACTTCACCCAAGGTAAACACATATCCACTTGTGGATTTAGTGTCATTGGAATCTGATATCCAGTTAGCATCACTGTATCCTTCTAATACGGCTGGATATCTTGTATAATGTAATCCATAATTTTGGGTATGTCTTAGATATCTAAGAACTCTAATTATGGCTGTCCAATGAGACTTACCTGGATTACTCGTGTACCTACTCAATCTACTGACAGCATATGCTAAGTCAGGTCTCGAACAATTCATTAGGTACATAAGACTTCCAATTATTTGGGAGTACTCCAATTGGAAAATACCTTTTCCTGTATTTTTGAATAAGTGTAAATTTGGATCTATTGGAGTCATAGCAGGACGATCGTCATGCTTTCCAAATTTACTCAGTATTTTCTCAACATAATGAGACTGAGATAAGGTATATCCTTCAGATGTCTTGAAAATTTTAATTCCTAAAATGACATCTGCAACTCCCATATCTTTCATGTCAAACTTGGAGTTTAACATCTTTTTGGTAGTTTTTATCATTTCGATATTACTACTAATGATCAACATATCATCCACATATAAACAAATGATGACATAACGCTATGGTGTTTCTTCATACGAGATACACTTGTCACATTCATTTATTTTAAACCCATCAGCATGACATGAATTGAAAATTTTCCGTACCCTTCGTTTGATTATGTTTTAATCCATAAAGGGATTTAACAAGTCTATAGACTTTCTTTTCTTGGCCTGGAACAATAAACCCTTTAGATTGTTCCATATAGATCTCTTCATCTAAATTGCCATTCAAAAAAGCTGTCTTAACATCCATTTGATGTATTTCCAAATTATACAACGCAGCTATTGCAATTAGCATGCGAATGGATGTTATTCTTGTCACAGGGGAATAAGTGTCAAAATAGTCTAAGCCTTCTTTCTATACCCTTAATTAAAGGCGTGCCTTGTATTTATCAGATGATCCATCTGCCTTTATTTTCTTCTTGAATATCCATTTTATATCAAGAGTTTTCAGCACAAGGAGGAAGATCCACCATTTCCTAAGTATGATTATGCAATATGGATTTGACTTCACTGTTTATGGCCTCTTTCCATAATGGAGCTTCAGGACCCGAAATAGCTTCCTTGAAGCTTTGAGGGTCATTCCCAATCATATAAGACATAAATTCTGAACCAAAGGATTTTGAAGTTCGAAGCCTGATTAGTGTCCAAAAAGTACAATTTTGAACCCTATATTAGATAGGTTTTGAGTACTTTTTGTGCATTAATCATGTCATATAAACCAATTGAAGTGTTCATGTCATCTTAGTAACACTTATGCCATTTAGACATGTTTTGGTTGTTTTTGTAGGTATTTATGCACTTCTAGGCTTCAACCACATGCAAATGATCGATCATGAGGTTGGAGAGTTTAGTCTCGGTAGTCCAATGATACGAATCCCGATCGATAAAGGAAAAGTGGAGGAAATGAGGGATACGGGGTTGAAGAGGCCAGGGACGAGAGGCATGCGAGGCAATAAAAGCGAGGTGCCGCTGTTATAGTGGTCGCAATCTTAGCGAATTTCGCAACCTGTTCGCAACCAATTCGCAATCCTAGCGAATTTCGCAAGCTGATTCATAAGCGATTCGCCAATCTCGGCTAAATTCACGAAATTCGCTAGCTAGCACCTTGTGCATTTGGTCGCTTCTCAGCGACAATTTCGCTGGCTTAGCGAAATTTCGCTAACTAAGCGAATTTCAACATTGCCAAATTCGCTAAGCTTGTTGCCAATTTCGCTAAGCCATTTACTTAAAGTCGCTAACCCTTGCCAAATTGGTCGCTAATTAAGCGGAAATTCTCCTCAGCGAAATTTGCGGGCCTTCTCATCCTCATCAATTAATGCAACCGCCTTCCAAACTTGGTTTTATTACCCAATTGTCCTATAACCTAGTTATTAGGGTTTTGGTAATTTCATACTGAGAGGCTTATAAATACCCACACTCATGTTTTGTAATAAAGTAGGGAGGATAGAAAGGAATACAAGTTTTGGTGATTTGCAAGTTATTTTTCTTTCTTGCTTTTGTAAATAAATTGTTTTTAGCTTTGCTTTTATTTTCTCTCTCTCTCTTCTTTCTTTCACTTTCCGGCTGCCAAACACACCTCTTAAGGGATGACAACTCAGAGATGTAGCTAAGCCTCCTTGACTGAAGAGGAAGGAAGCTAGCTTGGTGGTGGGGTTAAGCATGTTGTCCTCTTGTACTAAAAGTCACGGGTAGTGTATTTATGGCCCTTATTTTCAAAATTCAGTTGCATAACATGGGATGTTATTGTCTTGGCCAATACTCTCCATGCTTTAGATCCAGTGCTTAGTGACAGGTACTGTGGCTCTTTAGATGGTCCTTACTTGCCTCTGAGGTAGCATTTACATGTTAGGGTTCTTCAAATTAGGGTTATATAACATTGACTTTTATTGTTTTGGCCAATACTCTCCATGCTTTAGGATTCAGTGCTCGGGTGAGAGATGCACTGTGATTCTTTAGATGGTCTTTACTAGCCTCTAAAAATGATAATGGAATGTTAGGGTTTTAAACAAAAAGGGGCCATAACTGCATCCTGTGTTGACTCACATAGGAGGATAAAACTGAGGACATGTGTTTGCCCTAGCTTGTCAAGTTGGTGACCTAAATCTTCAAGTTTAATTTCTTCACTTTAATTTTGAGTTTTTTACCATTTCGGTTTTGCAATTTCAGTTTAAACCATTCTGACTTTTGACACAAATCCAAAGTCAAATAAAGCCTTACCTTCATGCCCTAATGCAAACCATTTACAGGATGAAACCCATCCCGTGTTCGACCCTAGACCACTATCTGCGGTAGCTTGACTCTGGCGGTAGGAGAACTTAGGTATATAAATATTGTTGATTATTTCTGACCCTACGTGACACGAATCAAATGGCGCGGTCTTAGGGATGGTGCCAGACTACTTATGGTAAGTTGAAGAGTACTTGTGATCCACATCACAGAAGTAGAGTAACCTTTTACCTCACTTTTTGCAACTCGATTGCGAGGCCCACTTGATTTGCTTCACTTTGCGATAAGCGCCTTTATTTCGATTTAGTTTTTCATTCGATTGATTTATTGTTGTTAGTTAATTTTAATCTTTTTGCAGGTTGTTTGTTGCTCTTTTATTGTCTCTTTAATTGTGTAACAAGCTGTGTATGCAACGATGGGATAGAGACACATCGAATTAGATTGTATAGGATAAGTACACAGCTTGAACTAGCTAATTAGAGTTAGTGTACACACGGATACCATGGATCCCATACGGGGCAGCGAGCTGACGGGAACCCACATGAATCGAATGCATATAGAACCATGCGGGATCACATCCACCTCCTAGAGTTGAGTGCGTCTGTATCATTCCTCCTGCGATGATGTAGCGGTGGGGCCTTTATTTAGTACCCTACTCCATATCATGGTATGGAAAATGAAATCCATACACTCATATAAAGGGATTTTGGGGGAGTTTGCACTACCTTGAGGAAGGTATGATGGACATGGATTGCTGAAGCTAAAGGCATTTCCATTGACTCTTAAGGACAAGGCCAAGATATGGCTCAACTCATTGAGGCCTAGAACCATAAGAAATTGGGAATTTGAAATTTGCAGCTAGATTCTGAAGAAGTTTTCGATTACTCATAAGACTAATAATTTGAAAGAACAAATTTATACCTTTACGCTCATGAAGGTAGAAGTTTTACAGTGTTAGGAGAGGTTTATGAAACCATCGGTGCATGTCCACACCATGGGTTTTGACACATGGATGTTGTTGAACCACTTCTATGGTGGCGTAATCTCACATATGAGGCAACTCTTAGAAACCATGTGTGGGGAGACTTTTTAGCAAACATCTGATGAAGCCGTGGTTTTTTTAAAGTACGTGGCGAAACTTCTAAGAGGTTGGGATAGGCTTAACCTAGGCTGATAGGATGAGACCACCGATCGACGAAAGGGAGGGATGTAATACCTTTGCACGAAGAAATAGAGATGAGGGCTAGGATTTCAACCCTAGCTAGGAAAGTGGAGGAACTTGAAGGCAAACAGCTCCAAGAGGTGCATGCAGTGACTGAAAATCCTGTACAGTCTAATCCTTGCACCAATTTCCAATCCCCTGCACACCCGCGACAGTGTCTAGCATGGCCTATGATGAAGGATTTGATGTCGAGAATGTCACGAAACTTGCAGGACAATACAAGCCACAACAATCAATGCTCCATATGGTAATACCTCTGATTCCGATTGGAGGTCACTAATCTAGCATGGAGACCCAGCCCCCACTGCTTATGTACCCCGGTGCACAAACCTCGGTTGGTTTCCCCTCCACGATTTACAACAACCACCATCATCTTCTCGATTAGAGCAAGCCATATTGAATTTGAGTGGAGTGGTGGGCAACTTTGTTGAGCAAGGAATTAATCTTATGACGCACGAAAAGTTGATCTTGTAGAAAGTACATTGAATAAGAATAGATGGGCTTGAGGCAATCTCGACAGAGAAAATTAATGACCTACGTGTCAATCACGAAGATTAACAAAAGTTGCTTGGTCTGAGAGAAAGGAGGTTTCCATCACAAAACGGTTCCAAATCCTAAGGAATTCTTAGAGGTAGGATCATTTAACAATTCGGGAATTAAAAAAAAAAGGATGAGGTTAGGCCATAATCACCTGAGAAGTGGAAAGAGGTTGATCGGCCTATGCAAAACACAGTTGAAGAACCTAGGCAGGAAGAGTGAAACTGCAGGCATATCCTCCCTAGGAAGATTCAATGAAATACCGTATACCACCTCCATTTCCACAAGCACTTAGAGTAAGAAGAAGGCATCTCAGCAAGCGGGCATTCTTGAGGTTTTAAGTGAAGGTTAACATACCTTTACTGGACTATCGAACAAGTTCCACCTTATGCAAAATTTTGAAAGATCTTTGTACAATTAAGAAGGGATTAGGCATTGAAACGAAAGGCATTTTCTCCTTTAAAACATGTCGATTGCCATAATCAAGCAAATACTGTCAAATAAGATCACGGTTGCTCATGATACCAGTCATGGTGGGAATTGCATCAATAAAGCATTGCTAGATTTAGGAGCGTGTGAATCTTATGTAATTTTCAGTATACATGCAGTTAGGTTTAGGTGAGCTTAAGCCTGCCTCGATCACTCTCGTTGGCCAGATAGGCGTGAAAATCCCTAAAGGGGATAGTTGAGGATGTCTAGTTAAGATAGGCAGATTCTACTACCCGGTAGATTTTGTGGTACTTGACAGCGAACCAATTGCAAATGAACCCAATCATGTACCAATCATCTTAGGAAGACCATTTACGGCCCACTTTGCCAATGCAATCATCAATTCTTGGAATGGAGTCATGCAATTAACTTTGAGTAACATGACCATGGAATTGAATATCTTTCATTTTGAGCAACAAACATGGAAGTTGCTAGAAATTGAAAATCAAAATTCTGATGAGTGTTCAAAATGATCAATGTGCAGGAAAGCACAGTGTCCGAAAGCATAAGAGTAATCAACCATGGAGATAAGAAGGGTGGTCTTGCCAACAGCACGATTGCAAGCCAGTGCACCGAATCCACAACCATTCCGGAGGAGCAGTCCAGCTTATGGCCTGACATCATGGAGCTGGGCAGGGCCTTGCATGGGTTAGGGAGATCATCCTCCTTGACCCCCTTAGTATTTGCAGACTCGAAATTTGGTTGGTGTTTTTTGAAGCAGTTGCGGAGTTCACAATTTTAATTTTTGTCTTATATTAGTTAATTCTGTTAGTCTTAATAATTTTTCAAAAATTTTTAACTTAGCAATTTTTCTTTTCATTATAATTTAGTTTGTATATGAAAATAGTATGTTTTAAATATTAATCATAGTATTATAGTAAATTTGCTAACAATAATTTTTTAGTTATATTATTATTTAATATTAGTAATTAATTTTAAAGTTTTTGAATGCAGAAAGACCATCTGGGCAGAAATTCGCTGGGCTTAGCGAAAAATTGGTGGGAGAGACTCTTCGGCTACCATACTGCGCTTATAAAAACAGGGGAGGGGGTTGGCCTACATGCCATTTCACATTCTCCCCCTCCCAGCGTGCCCTGAGCTCCCCGCTGTTGCCGTGCCACGAGCTCCGTTTGCCGCGGGTGCCACTGTTCGGCTGCGGTGGCGGGTGCTTGACCACCCCAGTGCAGGCCCTCCTGGCCTTCATCAGCTCTTAGGGACCGGGAGTCACTTTTCGCATCATCGAGCCCGGCGTGTAGAGCCTCCACAGTCATCTGCTGGCGTGGTGAGGCCCTCCCACCCGCGCGTAGGCGCCCTCTCTGCTGAGTCACTACTTATGTGCCTTCGGTTCAGTTTAAAGGAGCCACATCGATTAATACGATCGTAGTTCGAGACCGGTTATGTCGATCCAGGGGTCATTTCGGTCTCGGTCAGTGAGCCACGGTTTGGATAGTTTAGTTCGAGTTCGAGTTGTGTTCGGGAGCCGGTTCGGACATCGGGCCAGGCTACATATTCGGTGATCCGCCCCTTTCCGGCAGTTTATTTAGATATAGGATATGGTCCGTACAAGGGGTGGGTCCGGGTGTTGGCCTCGGAGTGAATTGCTTAGGAGCAAGAGTATCACCCGATTACGACGCGATTACCCGGCTGGTGCCATCCACTGTCCCGAGGCCGTCTGCAGCGAGCCTCACGGGATCGAGGCGATGGAACCACGGATGGGACCCGGGCCCCATCGGTACCTCGAGAGGAGCTAGGAGGGCCGGCCTTCAGCGGGCCCGCGCCAGACCCGGGCGAGTCATCTTCACGGGCCCCACGCCGTCTCCGATTCCTCCGGCTCACAGGCTGACTTCATCACCTCGGCTATCTTGACCTCATGGTCGGGAGGCCTATGTTAAGTAGGACACCCCATTCAGAATCTGCGGATATCGCGTAGCCGACCATTTGGCCAGTCGTTCTCGGCGTTCGGATGATGGCCAGGCCCGAATGCAGTCGATCGATTGATGAGGTATTCGCTCACTCCCATTTATGACTCCACGACAGTTCTACTACCCAAGAGTGGTCCGGCAGTTCTACCACTCCATGACCTCTCGGGATGCAGATGGTCAGGATCCATTTCGGGATAGATAGTGCGGTGTACTCGATCAAGCCCAGTTATTTAACGACAACGAGATTCGCAGCATCTGCGCCATGTAATCTTGAGGTTATAGAGATTGGGCCGCCCTCAGCCCGAAGCGATGGTTAGAGCAACGGCGGGGGATGCTGGTTAGTCAGTCCTTTATCGGATGACTTAGCCTCATGTCTTGATCGTCGACCATATGTTTGCGCACACCTTATTCCTGCGACATTATGTGCGGAGGAGGGACTATCGCGGAAGCATTATGCAGGATCTCGGGCAATTCTGGGTTTAGCCCATGTCCGTGGTGATGACTTCACTCTTACAGTTCGAAGAGAAGGTCCATAGGAGAGACCTCACACAGCCGAAGAGCATACCACTTCTTATCTGGGGCTTCTTTCCCTGTTCTTGGCGGATGGGATTTCCGGAGGATCTGGGATAGAATGCGAGACCAGGATGCCTACATGTAGTAGCAGTGGAACGGGTTATGACTATGCCCGTCCATTTCCAGATACGCCAGCGAGACCGGGAGGAGGTACAGGATCAGGAGGCTGATGACCACCATGCAGATGATATGCTGCTCTGAGCGTCTGAGAGCCTCCACTCTATTTCGGATGGGTTCCCTCACTTCCTCCGCCCCACTACTTGGTTGCAGCCCCTACGGATACTCCGGACGCCAGTATTCAGCACACGGGGTCACGAGGTATACGCATGTCAGCTCGAGGGATGGGTTTGGGTGATGGATCGATGCACATAAGCGACCACTCGGGCTGACCCGGTATGCGGCCACGTGACCCGGGTGGCTCGAAATTTGGGAGGCCCGCTTTGGGACGGTGCCATTCCATGCTTCACGGATCATGACCCACTGGGTCTTCCTTATGATCCTACCCGGGGAGAGGGCACGCCCGCGATGCAGCCTCATTGGATATCACGGTAGCGGCTGCGGTAGGCTTCACCACCACCATAGCGATTGAGGTGGTTAGGTCTCTTTTGATTTATGTATAGTTTGACACATCAGCTACTGCTAATTTTGATTATGATTTTTGTATTAGCCATAGTAGGCGGTGATATGTTATTGTGTAACTTTATTATGCATGTATTAAGCCATTTTGGCTATATCAAAAGCTACTCGGATTATATATATATTCGACTTTTGCATATTGTGTTTGCTTATGTCCCTATGTACAAGTATGTGTTTTTCTTTCAAACTACATAATTAAATTGCTTCAAATTGAACAATTGAATTGCTTCAAATTGAACAATTGAATTGCTTTAAATTGGATAATTGAATCATTATGTTTGTCACCTATATGCTAGAACAAATGCCATGCTTGAAACAATTTGTGTTCGTCATGTTCAAACGTCTCAACTTGGAAATTTCCCCCGCTTTATGCTCTTTCACACCTTTGCCTTATGGGTGCTTCAATAGGTTGTAAATTGTATGCCTCATTCACCTTGCAAAGCCGGCCTTAGGCATGTTGACAGCCTAGAATAGGTTTGAGTTACCAACAATTGAAGACCAATGTTGTCTTCGAAAAGGAAAAGAAAAGAAAAGAAAGAAGAAAAGAAATACATCGTGAAGTTTGCTTTGGAAACTAGAGCACGGTCAGGGGGTGTATCAAGTAACCTTTGAGAACCCGATGCCCTAAGCCTTCATTGGTTCAAGTCATCGATTTTGTGTTCGTTACATGGGTGGATAGGTGGAATTTGCGAATTGTAGGTGCTTGTTTGAAGTCGGTTGAGTCAGAATTGAAGCCTTTAGAGTTAGTGGTCTTTGATCCTTTTTGGCTTGATGCCCTAAACCTTAATTGGTTGGGAGGGTCGTCGAGGTGGACCCCGTTACATGGACTTTGGTGAGAGTCGGATTTTTAAGCATTGCATCCTACATGGTGAAAGCGAGAGAAGAAGTGTAGCTTGACCCTATCTTAATTGTTCTTGATTCCAAAGGCCATGTCAATGCTAAGGTTGGGGGAAACAAATTTGCACATTTATTGACTCAATCTAGATACAAATGAACCATTGAGCGGTGAAATCAGTTGAAAATACTGACTTGATGTTGTTAAGGAATTACTTCTCTTATGGATTTTATTCTTGTATATAGGTTTTCAAATGTTCAGTTTCAATTGTTCACTTTAAAGTAATGTTAGTTTGTATATAAATTGCAATAACCTTTTGAAACCCAACCTTTTGAAAATGCATTATCTCAATTCTTATTTTGCATTTACTTCCAAGGGACTAGCAGCGTTTGGTTGGGGGAGTGTGATTAGTGTCAAAAAAGAATTACAAGTTTTGGACCCTATATTAGAATAGGTTTGAGTACTTTATTATTAATCATATCATATAAACCAATTGATGTTCATATGTGTCCCAGTAACATATCTCCCCAGATGTTTTGGTTGTTTTGTAGGTATTTATGCATACAGGCTAACCACAATGCAAATGATCAATCATGAGGTTGAGTTTGATGCAAGCCATCAGCAAGCCCCGAAAATCAATGGAAAAACAAAAGGAAAGTGGAGAAATGAGATCACGATTGAAGACGGGACGAGAGGCATCTGAACAACAAAGCGGGAATTTTAAACGCTTTTATTATAATCAATTAAATAATCTTAGCGATTTACGCCTTCATTACGCTAATTACATGATCTGGCGAATTTATGTGTTATGAGCAGTTCGCAATCTCGGCTGAAATTGAAATTATTAGCTAACTTGCCTTTGTGCATTGCAAATTAGCTTCTCTTCAGTAATTTACTTTAACAACTGAAATTCGCTAGCTAATTGCTTTAACTATGAAATTTTCAACGATACCAAGTCGCTAAAGCATTTTGATTTCATTTGGCAGTTACCAGAATTAAAACAACCCCTTACTTAAGTTAAGCTAATTAGCGAAGTCTCACCCTCTAGCGAAATTTGCAGGGCCTTCTCATCCTCGTAATTAATGCAGCCTTCCAAACTTGGTTTATTGCAATTGTCTATAACTTAGCCTAGTTATTAGGGTTTTGGTAATTTCATACCTTGAGGAGGCTTATAAATACCCCTCATGTTTTGTAATAAAGTAGGGAGGATAGAAGGGAATACAAGTTTTTGGTGATTTGTAAGTTATTTTCTTTTACTGCTTTTGTAAATAAATTGTTTTTTTTAGCTTTGCTTTTATTTTCTCTCTTCTCTCTCTTCTTTCTCTCTTCTTTCTTTCACTTTCCCGGCTGCCAAACACACCTCTTGAGGATGGCTTGACTCGAGAGATGCTTAATTAAACCTCCTTTGAAGAGGAAGGAAGAATTTAGCTTAATTGGTGGGGTTAAACATGTTATCCTCTTGTGTACTAAAGTCACGGGTAGTGTATTTATGGCCCTTATTTTCAAAATTGATTTGCATAACATGAGATGTTGTGTCTTGGCAATACTCTCCATGCTTTAGATCGATTAGCAAGTGGCGAATCTTGTGGCTCTTTAGATAGTCTTACTTGCCTCACGGTAGCATTTACATGTTAGGGTTCTTAGTGGGTTATATAACATTGACTTTATTGTTTTGGCCAATACTCTCCATGCTTTAGGATTCGGTGCTCGGGTGAGATGCCGCGTGATTCTTCTAGATGGTCTTTACCCCGCCTCAAAATAATGGAATATTTAGGGTTTTAAGCAAAGGGCCATAAGCGCATCTGTGTTGACTCACATGGGGATAAAACCTGAGGACATGTGTTTGCCCTAGCTTGTCAAGTTGGTGACCTAAATCTTCAAAGAGTTTAATTTCTTCACTTTAATTTTCAGATTTTACCATTTCCAGTTTTTGCAATTTCAGTTTAAACCATTCTGACTTTTGACACAAATCGAAAAGTCAAATAAGCCTTACCTTCATGCCCCTAATGCAAACCATTTCTAGGATGAAAACCCATCCCACGTGTTCGACCCTAGACCACTATATTGCGATAGCAGACTACGTGTTAGGAGGAACAGGTATATAAATATTGTTGATTATTTCGACTCTTTGTAGCGCGATCAAAGTACTTTACCTTTTCTTGGTTTGCTTGATTTCTTGGTCATTTATATAAGTTCTCTTGTTAGAACTAGCTCCTCCCGTTTTTAAATTCGACTCTATCAACTATTATTTCTTAAGGATCCTCGTACAACATCCTCATTTTTTCCTATAAGGGGAAAAATATGTTCAAATGAAGCATTCCTTGATTCAATAATAGTATTCACATGCTATATCTGGAGATATACGGTTGCGGATTAAAGAAATAGATATGCACTACTGTGTCGCATTCTGGGTAAACACAATCAACTGTCTTTGGTCCAATCTTAGTCTTTTAGGACTAGGAGCTATACTTTCCAAACACCCCCACGATTTTAGCTAATTGTAGGAAGGTTTATGACACTCCTGCTTTCGTATGGTGTTGGTTTGTTATTCTTTTAGGAGTATCCTATTTAAGATATAATTTGGTGATAGGATGGCCTCACACAAGTTAAGGGTGAGCCGAACTTATCAACATGGCATTTATCATCTCTTTAAGAGTTCTATTTTTCATTTCAGCCACTCCATTTGACTGGGGAGAATAAGGAGTTGTTGTTTGATGAATTATGCCATTTTGTGAACAAAATTCATCAAAAGGTGCATCATATTCACCTCCTCTGTCACTCCTTATTATTTTTATCTTTTTGCTAAGTTGATTTTCCACTTGTAGTTTATAATGTTTGAATACTTCCACACCTTCATCTTTGCTATGTAATAAATAAACATAACAATATCTCGAGCTGTCATCTATAAAAGTAATAAAATACTTTTTCCCGCCTTTGGTTTGAATAAACTTCGTCACATATATCATGAATTAATCCATAAAGTTCCAATATTTCTTTCAACATTTTTTAAATGGTACTTTGGTCATTTTGCCTCCCCTTGAATTAGACATTTATGATTAGGATCAAATTCAATTTTAGCAAACACTCGTTACCATTCTTTTAAAGAACCATAATTTACATGTCTGACTTGCCATGCCATAAAATAGAAGAATCAACAATATAAACAGAAGATTCGCCTTTCTCATTCATTGAATTTTTAAAATTTTAATGATCATGGTATTTAATTTGAACATACCATCAGGTCATATAACCCACGACCTAATACATTCAGAAGCGCGGAACATATGATTTATCGAACTGAAAACAAGTTTGAACCCATTCTTCAGCATTAAAGATCCTGCAATAAGATTCTTGCGAATCTCTGGAACATGCAGCACATTATTCAGAGTAAGCTCCTTACCCGAGGTCATCTTCAGTATGACCTTTCCAATACCAGCAGCCCTGGCAATTGATGAGTTCCCCATAAAGAGTTGTTCTCCACATTCTTTGTAAGTGGAGCGTTTCATATCCACGGCATACATGGCGGGTCGCTCCTGTATCCACCCACCACTCTTTGGGATTCCCTACTAAGTTTATCTCTGACATAACAACACAGGATAACCTTATATCACCAATTCCATCAGACAGATGGAATTCTTCAGCCATATTGGCATGTCCTTTTCCAGCCATCTCGCGTGACTCACGAGTCCTTCGCTGTGGCCCCTCGCTTCCTGAAGTATAACGCGCGCCCAGACTTCTTGTTTCCTCGCCCGAAACCTTGCTTGAAACTTTTCCCAGAAAACTTCCTTTTATTGTTGAACCTTGAACCTTGTCCTTGTTCAACGATATTTGCCTTAGCATGCATGCCTTAGCCACCAGCAACCCTTCTTTCAAACTTCACATTGTCTTATCAATCCTCGAACCTTTTCTCAGTTCTTCCAATTTCATTTCAACTTTAAACATGCTTAAGGTAATTCTTGAAATCTCTCCAACTTGGAGGCAATTTTTCAATTATTGCTCCAACCTGGAAGGTTCATTAAGAATCATACCTTCAGCATGAAGGTCATGAATAATCAATTGGATTTCCTGGACTTGAATCATAACAATCTTTGAGTCTTGCTTTTTGTAGTCCAAGAACCTCCCAATAGTAAACTTCTTTGCCCCAGCATCTTCAATTTTATACTTTAAATCCAGGGATTCCCAAAGTGCTTTGGCTGACTCTTTCACTGAATATACATTATAATATTATCAGTCATTCGAGAATATATGAATTTTTACGCAAAATCCACAGCTTCGTACATCTATGAAGCCACTATTTAATCAGCAGCATCCCCTTCCTTTTGTTTAGGGGCCTCCTCATATAAATACCTTGCCAGATGCAAAGTAGTCAGATAAAACAACATCTTTTGCTGCCACCTCTTGAAATCTGTTCCATTGAATTTCTCAGGTTTCTCGGCTGGTGATGGAACAATAGGGTCACAATACCTTTGTAAGACCCGGCACAATATAGCACCGGTCTTGGTGGAATACCGGCGTAAAGCGGGAACAGGCGCAATAGGGCCAGGCATAATAGGAGCCCTCGGAAGCACGGGGAATAGTGGGTTAGGTTAGCCATCCGCAGATTTGTATTCCTTGATCTGACCTTGTTTTTGTTGCATATCATCAAATTCAATTTTAAAATTGCCAAAATATGATGGGAAGAAAAAAAAATTGAATTCCAATTTAATTATATGTCGGAATTAATATACCGAAATAATCATTTAATTTTAGAGACTAAATCTATTTGTGAAACAAAAAATCTGCTGTGAAAACAATAACTTCTATAAATGTGAAGTCTTAAATAAAGAAATTATGCTTTGTACGAGAATTCAACTAAGCAAAATTCAGTTCTGCATTATTGAAAATTAATACCAAACCTGTGCACATACTGTTCATTAAATGTATTCAGAACAAATTTAGAACAAAACAAATAAGGATGCAATACGAAAATGAACAGATTACGAAATGAATTCTTGTCATGCCCCGAAACCCACCCTAGGGACATGATTGTCAATTCACACCCTCAAGCCTTCAGCCTGGAGGTTTGAAGTGTGAAACGACACTAACCGTCCTTATAACTAGATTTTTGTCCAATTACCAACACATGTTCAAAGTAAATGCGCAACTTTCTAAATTCATAAATTCTCCAAATACAAAATTTCATGCCAACAAAAATTACTTCTAAATATCCAAATCTCAATTATGCATGTCATATAAAACTATTCAGAATATAACAATATTTGAGATCTCTCAAATCCAACTTTGGACTAATATAAAAGCAGATATTTATCATCCAAAAGTGACTTTCTCGATTAACTTTCAAAATCCAGAGCATTTCACATAAACATGAACTTATTAAGTTCAGATCCAACACAAAGTTTTAATCAAATCCTAATGATGGCCGAATCTGACCTAGCCATCACTCCTCGCGGAAACTAAAAGTACCTGAAAATATGTCAACGAATGGGAGTGGGCTTAAAGCTCAATAAGAAATACTAATACATTTTCATGGATCAAAAAGTTTTCAATCATATAACAAATAGGAGATGTTTTTCATCAAAACTTTTGATTCAAAATAAGTTGGAACATTAACAAAATATGTAAAACATTCTCACATTTGTTTCAAATCGGTTTCATATCAAATGTGATCCAAACAATTTCATATCAAATTCAAAATCAAATATATTTCAAATATGTTTTCTCTTGGTCATCAAATATCAAATGGTGCTTTGATCATGTGGGCCTTTCAAATGGGTGGCTAGCCGCAGGTGTTCATTTAAGGTGAATTTGAGCCAAACACTGCTAGTACTAGTAACCTGCTTGAAACCCCTGAAGTTTGAGTTCAAATCAATTACATTCCCCACGAAAATGTAAGAGTCAAGCCCATTATATCCGAGATTGACAAGGGCGAATAATTCAAAGCTATTCCCGTTGATAGGGCCGAACTAACCAGAGTCAAATATTTCATTCAAAATTTCAAATTACAAAACATCATATCTCCACATTTTCTTTCGTAAACAAAACAAATCTCAAAAGCACGATAAATACAAGCTACTTTCTTGATCCATGGACTAATCGAATAAATAAAACAAGTAAAACTTTTCATAAACTAAGATTATATATAATTCAGTTAAAACAATTTTCATCTTCAAATGAAGTAAAAACAAACAATTTTCCTTTTAAAAATCTGCATTAATATCCCTTACACGTACATATATATATAAATAATAATTTTTGAAAAGGTATGTTAAAGTCCCTTACCTCAAAGAAGTACTCAAAGCTTTGAAAGAGCTAATCGAAGAATTTCACCTCAATGAAATATTTACGCTAAAATAATAAAAGCTATCATCATTACTTATTTATTCTTACAAAACTTTCCTAATTTGATATTCTTAACAATGATATTATTTTGTTCACCTCAAACATATTAACTTATTATTCAAGTATTAACTATTTGAATTAGGTAGTTTACAAATTTCATAAACTCATATTCCTTTCAGATCTTATTTTAATAATTTATTTATTTTGTATGCTCTTAATCCGAACTAACTCTTTTACTAAGAAAGAAATAATATTAATAATATTTTACAAATTATGTTATTACACAATACTCATCCTAGCCTTTTACCTAACAATTATCATACTAGAGCAACAAGTATTATTAACGGATCTTATTTCTTATAATTGCTAAATAGTATTCTAATCATATTCCTTACAAATTCACAATCATAATAAAATATTTACTTGCCAAAATACATATATCTTTAAATACTTATCAAATACATATATTTATACAAAGTGACCTTTTCAAATTTATATTATTTGTTTATTATTATTTTCTTTCAAGAAATTATCCTTAAATACTTTTCATTCTCATACTCTCAAAGTAATTCGGTATGACACCACGAATCTTATTTTATTTTATTTCTAAAGAGCGAAAGTGTAATCTAAATCTTACTTCTTACATTGGTTGATCTAAGGCGAAAGAAAATTAAAGTCTACATCAAGAAATCTAGAAAAATAAAATAAGAGAAGATGTCTTTACGCAGAAATTTGTTCTTGAACCACAGATCAGTCGTACGTCCTGCGGAATTCTACTAGCCGGAGAGAAATTGAAGAAGAATAGAAAGAATTTTCTTTTCTTACTCCAATTTATACCTAGGGTATACATTGAAAAATTACCTTTTTACCCTCTTTCATTAGAATTAATAAATTAATTACTAATTGAATTATCATTATTATTTTCATAACGTCTAATTGAATTATCATTATTATTTTCATAATGTCTAATTGAATTATCATTATTATTTTTCATATATTATGCCTATAAATTCTGTCATTATTATTTTAGTAAGCTTATACATCTACAGATTCACAGGTGTTACATTTCCTCCTTTATAAAAGTTTAGTCCTCTAAACTTGACTTACTTGAGTCTTGAAATAATTGAGGATGCTTTTCTCTCATATCTTCTTCTAACTCCCAAGTGGCCTCTTGGATACTATGATTGCTCCATAGGACTTTTACCAACTTCACAATAGCATGTCGTAGAACCTTATCCATCACATCCACAATTTGAATGGACACCTTTTCATAGGTCAAGTCCTCAAAAATCTAAATAGGCTCAAACTCCACAACATGAGAAGCATTGAAAACATATTTCCTCAAGGTCGAAACATAAAACACATTATGAATCTTAGGCGGTGTGGGGCGAGGCTACTTTATATGCTAAGGTACCTACTCTCTCTAATATTTCCAACCACAAATCGAGGACTGAGTTTTCTTTTTCTCAACAGATTTTCAAACTTCCAAATATCTCAATTTAACTCAATAAGCAAACTTTAAGATAACATAATCACCAAATTCAAATACCAAATATTGCTTGGGATTATCAACATAACACTTGTGAGTACCTTGATTTTCTTCCAAATTCTCTTCCATCTGGATTATCCTTTCAGTAGTCAATTACACAAGTTAGTGTGTTAATTTTTTTTTTCCCTCCAATATGATCATAACACATAGGGGATCATAAACTTCTACCATAAACCTTTCTAAAGATATAATCTCATTGCTAGCTTAAAACTATTCTACAAGAAAAATTTAACCAAAGGTAGAACTCATTGATTACTTTTCAAGTCTAAAACAATATATCTCAACAAATATTTCCAAGCTTTGTGATTACTTTCCTCAATTAGTCATTAGTCCACAAGTATGAAAGCTACTATCAATACTAACTAACTTAGTACTTCAATTTTTTTTTTTTTTTTTTTTGACGAAGTCAAAATCTAAAAGTAAATTAAGAATTCTTATTACAAACCATAGAATTAAATATTTCATACATTATCAAAATCTCCTGAGAAGCTAGTCTGATAGAAAAATTATTGGACTTTATCCATAAACAAAGCATCATAATGAAGCATTATCATCAACTAAGGTTCTTGGTAACCCTATCACAAAGTCCATGGTAATAAGTTTTCACACTCATTTAGAAATATAAAGTAGTTGCAAAGTACTATTAGGTCTTTGATGTAAACCTCCATATACGATCACACTAAACCCAAAGTCACAAAATAATGTAATATCTTGCCGTATATGACCGTGAGTGCAATGGCCAAATATTTATACTTTGCATCCTTTTAGGGTAGATCGTAAGCTTAAAGTAATAAATCTCCTTCAAAAGTTCTCTTTATGTCTCCATTATTTAAGACATTAAGTCTAATCCCAAATTTCAAGATCTTATTGTCTTATTAAACACAATCAATTGTTCCAAAAGTTCAACTAGTTTCAAATAATTCCTTATAAGATCTTAATTCTCGAACAAATTTAGTTTGCACTATAATGCCCAACATAAGAACTCTAAAATCCAGGTGACATGGACTTGTAAACATCTCCGTCATACAATAATCGTTTCGACAACCTTAAATGATTTCCGAGATCAATTTTTTTTCTATTTAAGGCATAAACCACAAGATTCTCATTGTTTTATTAGTCTTGGAATAATGTCATCAAAATCCTTAAGTAATTGTATCATCTCCTTCTATTTCTTGCTTAAAAATCATTTAAGAAGACAAAGACTTCAAACTCTCATAAGCTATGAGTAGATCATAATAAAAAAATGTCTTTCATATCTTAAGTGCAAAATCATTATCTAACTTCAAATCATAACAAGGTATTTTTCTCTATCTTAAAATTTAAAATGTCTATAAAGTATATATCAATTTTCCTATTTATAAAGAACTTTCTTATAAATCCCAATGAAAGGCATCATTATACAAAACACATCTTTACGAACCCAATAAGTAATCAAAATAAGAGTTTCTACCAATTTGCTCTTCAACTCTGTGAAGCTATCATCATAGTTATAAGACCAATCAGACTTAACTTCTTTCTATGTCAGCCTAAAAAAATAAGATAATCTTAGAGATCTCTTAATAATTTCTTTGTAATATCAATAAATCCCAAGAAACTTCAAACTTTAATAACAATATTAGATCATTTCAAATTTCAAATTGTTTTCATCGCTCATCACATTGACTTAAAAGACTTAACAACATTTCTAAGCAAATAACTACCTTGCAAGGCTTAGCTTATGAGTAACAATTTATCCACATGTTTCCCTTCACACTACAAGAAAATTGAAGAATAGAGACGGAAAATAGAGACAGAATTCCGTTTCTAATTGAAAATAGAGACGGAAAATTTTCGTCTCTATTTCGTCGGTCTCTAAAAATTAGAGACCGAACTCAAGATTCCGTCTCTATTTTTAGAGACGGAATTGAGTTTCCGTCTCTAGAAATAAAGACGGAATCTTGAGTTCCGTCTCTATTTTTAGAGACCGAAATGTCCCTTCCGTCTCTAAAAATAGAGACTGAATGAATTATTCCGTCTCTAAAAATAGAGACGGAAAATCAATTAAAATCATTTAAATAGAGCAGGAATGGTGTCAAATCTCCTATTTTAGAGCGAATCTTTGAGTTCCGTCTCTATTTTAGAGACGAAATGTCACTTAAAGTCTCTAAAAATAGAGGCGAAATGAATTATTCCATCTCTATTTTATTGATTTTTAATATTAAAATAAATAATATTAAATTTAAGTATTCTTAATTTTATATAATGAAAAAAAACTAAATATGATAAATAAATATGAAAATATTGTATTATATAATGTATTAATATATAAAAAGTGTAGTGAGATTACAAAAAAAAGATAATTCTAAAAATAATAACTAAGATGGAGGGAGAAGCGGGCCCGATCGGTTGGCGGTGCTCTGGTCGGCATGTAATCACGGCTAATGAAGTCCTCCGGCTATCAATCTGGTCATTAGTACGCCCGACCGTATGGCGTAGCTCAATGACCTCATTGGTAGTTCTGCAAACCTCTTAGCCGTGTAGGGGAGGAGGGCGCATGCGAATAACAAACATTCGGCGTAGGGCCCAAACCAAAGACAGATCCACGCGATCCTACCTCGCTGA
Source organism: Tetrastigma voinierianum (assembly GCA_016808115.1). NCBI lineage: Eukaryota > Viridiplantae > Streptophyta > Magnoliopsida > Vitales > Vitaceae > Tetrastigma > Tetrastigma voinierianum. The sequence continues at coordinate 88,419 of JAEQBH010002832.1, forward strand.
CCTCATAATATACGTGAGCATGATCAACATTATACGTCGTTCATGCCTTTGACTCTGAAGACTCTCTACTACCTCGCTCTGTAATAAAATTAGCGGAAATGTTATGTAAATAGTAAAATGAAACTAAGGGTTAAAGAAATGAATATTAAGTTTTGAAGTCAGCGTACATGAATTTGTATGCAGCACGATCGACGAATGTCACACCGTCATGATTCAGTATGGAGTGTGGTAAAACAACTCATGAGGATAAGGTGACCGGCCATAGAGACTCCTAATAACAGAATACATGTAGATATGTGTTTATTTAAAGTAGCAGTAATAGAAATATGAGTCCCAACACTAACGATTGTCCATAATTTAAAAAAATTCAGCGAGAATTTCCCATATATATTTAACAAACCTCCTGTTCAAACATCAAAGAAAATACATTTACATTTTATGTTATACTTCATAAAAATCCATATCAAACTTCTTTCACAATTTATTGCCCCATCTCTTCATTCAATCAAGCGTTATGATTATGAGTCCCGACACTAGCAGGTTGTCCATAATTTAAAAAAATTTAATGAAATTTCCCTATATATTTAACAAACCTCTGTTCAAACATCAAGAAAATACATTTACATTTATATTATCATCCATAAAAATCCATATCAAACTCCTTTCACAATTTATTGCCCATCCTCCTTTATTCAATCAAACGTTATGATTATGAGTCCCAACACTAATAGTTGTCCATAATTTAAAAAAATTTCGGCAGAATTTCCCCTATATATTTAACAAACCTCTGTTCAAACATCAGAAAATACATTTACATTTATGTTACATCACCATAAAAATCCATATCAGACTCCTTTCTGAATTTATTGCTCATCCTCCTTCATTCGATCAAAGCGTTATGATTATTATCAAGGATTTACGTAACTAATGCAGTGAATAAATTGTTCATGCAGTAACAAGCTAATGCAATATGGACTAAATAGTATCATTTAAGAAGATAGATATGTGAGAACTTACAAGTATGTCAGCATGCTCTTGATGGGACAATGTTCCTCCAGTGTGTATGGAAACACTAACCCCTTCTGGTCCTCACTTCTGTGTTAGTGGAATTAGATGGCGATAGTAAGCAACCGGATGATATTCGTCTTGCATCGGTTGCCCAATGTGCCAGCCTTATACCTTGAAATTAGTTCACCTTTTATGTGCAGCTTATTAAGAAAATCCTTATGCGAACACGGGCTCGTTCTCCCCCAAGCGCCGTGAAGCGAGGTGATCGATGGAAGAATTCAATAAAAGATTTACGAAGGATTTTAATGAACAAAGCGGATGAACATAATATATATATTCCAATATTACTATATAATTTAAGATTATATAGTAATTAACATCTAAAAAAGTCAAAATATTTTAAATGATTTATTTTTGAAACTCTTGAAAGTAGAACATCTTTGTCTCCACAGGAGATATTTTCCCTAAATATCCATTAGAATTTACAATCTCTCCCTTGAATGTACCAGTCATTGTGCGTGAGCATGTACCAAAGGGGATAAATCTGGATGAGAACGAAAATGTAATTGTGCGATGGATACACCTATGAGAGAGTATGTTAAAAAAAAAATTTATAACTCACTATTTTCCGGTAATGACAATATATCCAGCGTCAACGCCAATAGAACCGGGCAATGGACCTTCAAACGATGTCGGGTGATCGGCTGCGTTGCGATGGATTCAGACCCAGTTCTACGAACTAGGCGCCGGTAGACGCCGTTGCAGCCCGAGATGGCGGGCATGGATCGCGCGGTGATGCCATGCCCATACGAGGAGGAGTGCTGATGCGGGAGATGATCCGGCCCCTTGATGTCGCTCTGATATAGGCAGGCACATCGACCCTGCGAGGGTTGCATCGATCCCGTGCGCCTCCTGTTATTCATGTTTTGACACGAAAATATTAACAATCATAATTAGACATTAAATTATTACATATACGTGATTATCTCGATCAATAATGCAAATGTCTAAATTATATAAGTTAGTGAAACATAAATAACTAATGATATTAGAATTATGCGTTTTACTCACATGGGCAAACAATTGTCGCTATCATGACATTATTATCACAATTTTCTTCGTTTTCGAGTAATTAGAATCAAATTAAACTTTCGATTGGATGTAGATTTGGATTCTCGTTAGATCGATGTCGACAAATTCATTGTCCATACTTATTCAAAGGTTCATTATCCTGTATGGCAAGTTTTCATTTATTTCATGACCCTCCTCACTCTTCCTAAGGCCTCGCTTCGGTCGTTTTATGCTTGCCTTGCGGCTCATTTCAAATATGCCCCTGGGTTTACCTTACATTTGCCCGAGTGATCCATTTTATCTCATCTTCAAGGCTAGGAAAAGGAAGGTAATACACGAGTTGCTTGCATGGCCAACACAAAGAGTTCAAAATTAGCAAGTCTTCTCCTTTGATTGATTTCGACCAAGTTGTAGGCCACGGTTGACTTTGATTAGACATTGGGTGTATCAAACCACTCGCATAAATAGCACACAATGTTTTATTGGCAAGCGAGGGTATTCAATTTCCAAGATTTACGTAATTTTACCATAATAATCCATCAATTCACCCTTAATGCAAACTCCCTTTGTTTGTAGTTGCCCTATTGTTACCATGCGATTGTACATGATATTTGAAGCGTGATAAAATAAGCTAGGGTAGATTTAACTTGATGCACTTAAAGGTCCTTTAGCGTCGGATATGAAATTATTTTCCAATTGGATTTTGTAGCCTTTTATATGAAAATGTTAATTGCTATTTAATCCATTACATAAAAAAAAATTATATAGTACGTGTTGTAGTTTGCAATCGAAACACATATATCTTGAACCATGAAGGAAGTGTTTTTCGACTTCATATTGATATCATTTTGCGTTATATATGTATAAGCTCCCGTATACATTCCTCATATAAAATGCATTCAACCCTTGATGTGATTACATATCCATTTTAGTTGCAATAAACAAATTAGCAACTAAGCGATAAATTAAACTACTTTGCACAAATGGTTGAATTTCTTCACAATTCAGTAATATGTAACCATGTGCAGCATCTAGTTCATAATCTGTAAGCATTCTTATAGTTGCACGTCCATGTGATCGACCTGGATACGTGAATATCCGTAAATTTCCTTCATTGGCACTTAGTTCGCCACCATCGTCATTACGAGGAATTTTTCGGCTTCGCGTGATAACATGCGACTCAAAATAATGAGAACAAAATGTGCTTCTTCAACCAGAAGTACGCATTGCATATAGAACCTTCAACTCGAGCTTTATTTTTGTGTTTCAAATGATCTGATCACCTACATGAAATTTATTGTCACGTTTAACATCAACCTAACAAATTGTGAAAATATCTCTCTCTCTCTCTCTCTCTCTCTCTCTCTATATATATATATATATATATATATATATATATTTCAAGAATGGCATTTACGCTTCGAATGGATACATCCATCTATATTGAGCGAGTCCTGCCCGGTTTGGCCCTCATGAAAGTGCTAAATGTACGGTAAATGTTCGTAATGTCAAGCTCGGTGGAAATATTCCCTCAATTTGCAAATGATTACGAAATTTCTCCCTCTAGTTTTCCATATCGGCTTTTGTTATCTCGGAGGAAGTCAAGTTTTGAAAAATAAACAACTCAGTTATTGCTTTAAATTTTAGAAATGACAATTCACAGCGTAAGCATCGACCTTTGCATGAAAGCATTAGCAATCATGGCTTCCATTCAGAACAATTTGAATTTTCTCATATCAACACACCTCGCTAAGTTTGTACATATCCATCAGGGAATTTTATATTTTCAACCAATCACATAACACTTCTTTTTGTCTTTTATCAAAGTATAACAAGCTTTTGGATATTTACGGTCTGAGAATCCATCGACTCGTTTCTTTACGGTACAATTGCAAATCTTCCCAGTGATTTTGCACTTGTCTTTGCTCCCCTCCCTTCAATATTCGATGTCATTATTGAAAATATTGTCAGCGTTTTTTTCTATGTGCATCGTCAAATTATGTCTTATTATATTTGCTCTTCCAATCGGTAAATCCTAAAAAAAATGCCTACGTTTTCGCACTTTATTTTGAAATGATACTGTGGCTTCTTGACTTCAACTTCTGTTACTTTCATCAACCCCAATTCCTCAATCTCTTGCAAAATATCCTCACCAGATCTATTACGTGGAGGAGGGGCAAGGACAACTTTATTCTTAAGAAATCTCTATTTATTGCGTCTAAAAGGGTGATTTGGAAGGAGAAATTTTTGTGATTATCAAACCACGATATTTTACACCCATTAGCTAGATAAAATGCATCGGAATCATTTCCACAGTAAGGGCAAGCCAATTTCGGTCGTTACTCGGCAAACTGACATAGCGTATGCGGGAAAATCGTTAACAGTCCACGTCAATTTCGCTCTCATCGTGGAAATTTTGTTTCGAGGACACATCATATGTGAGCTGAGCTTCCCCATAATTAGTAATTCGGATATTAATGGCTGAAGAAAGCATCAATCCTTGCTTTAGTTCTTAGGACCGCCGCAAGTGCGTCGAGAACATGTAAGCCTCTTTCCTTGCACATCCGGGGAAATGAGTGCCTCTGAATTAAGATGATTGGCCTGATGAGTATTGTTAACTGATTACTTGGTAGAAATCCATACGTGCTTAAACCCAGCCTCACATTTCTACTATCGGAAGCAAAATCTGGGTGAATGTCGTCAAAATGTTTCCATGCAAACGACATCGATGGATGGTTCATTACTCGTTTGTGTGTTCATGTTCATTATGCCACCTCATGTGAGATCTTAGTCACATCGCCCAGATACAACCTCTGCGAAGTCTTGGAGTAATAGGAAAATAATACATCGCTTCATGGCACTAGTTTACTGCTTCCTATTAGAATTGGCTGGCTTGAATCTCGATTGATTGCAAAATTGCAACTCTAACTCCCACGTCATCCCAAAAAAATCATACATCCTAATAGGCAACAATCAATTTTCAAGCTTTGCTAAACGAGACTCGGAATCTTCTTCATTTCATAAAGCGCCAACCATATTATTATCCGTGGGTAAGGAGTCATTGTACCACGACAAGATTTCGTTCAAACTTCGATCAAAATATGACCTTCGGATTTAATATTTAAAATTCGAGCAATTGATCCCAATTGTGTCATATTATCACATCCAGACCCTGGATTCTTGTTCTAATTGCACTAAGTAAATCAAAAAAATTACTGGCATCTAGGTTGGGTTCTCTTACCTTTACTTTAAATTGAATTTGAATTGAACTTTATTCTGTCAAAACCATTTGCACATATGGATTCTACGTATCCCTGAAACATTGTTAGTCATACAATACGGACCTAGAACATCGAGATCAACAACACCCGTTCCAAAGCCGCTATAAGGCAGGCTACTAATTAATGGCTCTCCGTGCCTTGTCCATTCAAAATAATTGGAGTGCAATCCATTTTTAGTATATAGATGCCTCCTCGGATTAATGAGATAACATACATGTTTGCACTTCTTACATGGACATCTAATTTTCAAACCATCCATGTATCACGAGTACAGGAGCTTGCGTATTCTATAAAATCTTTGAACTCTTTAGCAAATTCTAAATTAATATACCCATCTGGTGTTAATCTTCTATACATCAAACCACATCCCATGTACTCATTAAATATTTGCTTACTTGAAAATCATAAGGTCGAAGTTAGTACCATCATATCAATTATTGTATTTATTTGAACTCAATTCTCTAGCCTACTATTTAGCTTTAATCTAATTAGTTTTACATAATGATTCATTTCCTAAATTAAAATCAGCAATATTTTGTAAAAAAAAAACGGGCCCAGGAGATTCCCCTATGTGAGGTCCACTATCCTGTCAAACATTAGCAATTTTAACACTTCAATAAAATATCAACCAATCGCAACTCCACAACATGACTGTGACTTACAGTGTGTGGGCAATTTTTTTTTTTTGGTGATGAAAATAAAACAGTTGGGGATGGCGGTCACGGTCTCTGAAGCGATTAATGAAGCGAGCATGGAAGCGAAGAAATATGGGGATGGGAAAAAATCCATACAAACAAAATCGAAAAATCATACAAACAAATTCGAAAAAATCTCAAGCCGCTAAAAATCGAAATTTGACTAAAAGCGAGAGAAGGGGCTGATGCTTACCTCACGGTGGCGCTAGGTCGATGGGAGGCGGCGTCGGTGTGGTGGTGGGTGGGCGGCGTGACAATGACGCAAGAGAGGAGAAGGGAGGCGGTAGTGGTCGGTCGGGCGTGGGGCGAGGGAGGAAGCCAAATCATTCGTCGGCAGGGAGGAAGGGGAGCACCGGCGTCAGCGCCGGAAGAGAGAGCGACAGCGACGGAAAAAGGGAAAAGGATGGGGCGCGAGAGGAGGCGGCACGCGGTGGCGGGGAGGAATATCCCGGTCGGACGGGGGGGTGGGGAGGGCGGCGCAAGTGTCGCGAGGAGGAAGGGGAGAAGGGAAAAAAAATAAGGAAGGAAAGGGGAAAAGAAAGGAGAGATGGGGAAAAATATCCCGAAAAATAGAGACGGAAAAGGGATTCCGTCTCTATTTAGAAACGGAAAAGAAAATACCGTCTCTATTTAGAGACGGAAAAAAATTCCGTCTCTATTTAGAGATGGAAAATAGTTTCCGTCTCTAAAATTGGTCAAAAGTGTTATTTGAACCACTGTTTATTTAAGGTTCCTGAGCACTTTTGTGTATAATCAGCGTAATTGACCCGATTCGCACATTAAGGTCCCAGTTTTTCTTCTGATCATATTTTGTGACTTATTTTGTAGTTTTTACAAGCTTTAAATGCTAAATTTGTTGAATCAACCAAGCATGAGGAATCCAAGCCAAAACTAGCTTTGCATATTAAAAATCAAGAGCAGAACAAAAGAAGAATAGGAGCATAAGAGGAATGGAAGAAAGAACATAAATGAGAAAATTGGCAGTGCGCAATTTTGCTGCCCAGTGCCATTTTGGCTTGCCAATTTTATGCCCGGTGCCAGCCACAGCACTAGTGCCAATTTCATGTGTCACGAAATCCTCTCTCCTCCCATGTTGACTTTGATTTTTCTTTTCTCCTTTTTTCCATTTTACCTCTTTGTTTAATGCTTTTGAGGGCGCGTAATGGTATTTTACTCTAAGAAAAACTCTTGGGAGATTTGTAACTTTTTAACTTTTGTAGTAAATACAAAGCCTTTATCAGTTCTCTGCTTTTCTTTTTTACTTGCTTCATTTCTTTCCTTTTCCTTTTGCTTTCGCACCTTAAACACCTTGAGGATCCTGACTCGAGGATGGTTAGCTAGACCCTTTCTCCTTGAAGATGAGGCTATTGGGCTAGGGTTTTTTTTAGGTAAAATGGCGGTTCTCATGTGTTTAATGCAAGCATTTACTTGAATTATTTATGTTTCCATCTCTCACTCTAGGTTAAATCTCTTAAATGTCATTGGCCCCAACACGTATTTGGCAAGCTTTTAGGGTTCAGTGGATGCTTATTATTAGATCCACTGAGATTCATTAGTTGCCTTCTATTAGTTACTATAGGGTAGATTTAGGGGATATGCTTTTATTGTCCGGGAGCATTTATGCTCATTAAATGCCATATTTCAAAAGGAAAAATTATTAGGGTTCAGTTTAGATAGTCAAATGAAGATCCGGTTCGGGAAATGACTATGTCATCATCCCAATGAGAAAGGACCGAGGACCTCTCATTTTACGAGAACTGACCCGGTAGCCGAATGCTTCAAGGAGTTCTTTTATATTTTTAATTCAGTTTATTTTAGTTCACAAACATTTCAACCCCTTGTTTTTACAAAACAAAATCCAAATTGGAAATTCACCATTTTGAGCCAGCTTTGCAAATCATTTTACCGCGAAGAAAACCCATCACTATGTTCGACCTAGAGCCGCTATCTGCCCATTAGCTGCTCAGCGTAGGAAAACAGAATATAAATTTTGTTGATTCTGGCACCCCTACTGTGGCTCGAATAAAAAATTAGAGACGAAAAAAATATTCCGTCTCTATTTAGAGATGGAAAAGTATTCGGTCCCTATGTTTAATGAGATTACATAATATCTTTGTTTAATGTGATTTTTGATAGCTTCCGAACTTTGATGAAAAATTTATTGATAGAGATCAATAAAAATTTAATTTGGAATGGCTTCCCAATGTTTTGAAAAAAAAAAATTCGGGAACCGCCGTAATAGCTCTGTATTAGCGCCTTATAAATTTAATTGGTTTAAACACACAACTATTATAATTTATTTCTTTTAATACAAATTGTTTATCTTATATGATAACATGATATATTTTGCATGTTGTGTTGCTTCACATGGTGCCGCGATCTATGACCTTTTTGACCAATGTGATTGGCGAGGTTATTATTATTGTTTTACAAGGGTTGTAAAATTATTAAATACGGCTTGCATACGGTTTTGTTTTGTTGTAATTTTATTTTACTATTAGTAAGTATTTATTTGTTATTTGTAATGAACAAGAGACGGTATTTGCTTCTCGTCTCTATTTTCGGTCTCAAAATTTGGAGGGAAGCTATCGCTTTAGAGACGGAAATTAGAGACGGAATTTTTTCCTTCTCTATTTAGAGACAGAAACTATTTTCCGTCTCTAAAATTAGAGACGAAAAAAATATTTCGTGTCTAAATAGAGAAAGAAAATGTTTTAGTCTCTATTTAGGAGGCGGAAACATTTTCGAGTCTCATTTAGAACCGGAAAATTATTTTTTGGTCTCTAATTTAGACAAATACATTTAAAGTCTCTCTAAAGTAGGCGCGATATGTTCCTTCCAGAGTTTGATGCAATAGGGCCGAAAATAGAGACGGAAAAGTATTCGGTCTCTATTTTCGTCTCAGAGAAATTTATATCGTCACGGAAATTTTTAAAATGTCTAAATAGAGACGAGGCTGTTTTAAGATCTCTAAATGAGACGGAAACTGTTTTCCGTCTCTATTTAGAGGCTTGAAGCGTTTCGATCTCTAAATAGAGAAATGGAAAATTTTCGTCTCTAAATTTCTGTCTCTATTCTTTAATTTTCTTGTAGTGTCAACTAAACTCAAGATAACTAAGAATATGGAAGAACTGATATTTTCCCGAAACAATCGACAAATAAAAGGTAGTAAGGCTCAACCCAATTAGTCAACCGAAAATCAAGCAAAAACCTTAATGTTTAAGGAGTATTAAATCAATTCAATATTCTTCTTACCAATCATCTGTAAGAAATAACTGAAACCACCATATTGTCCATAATGACATGTCCCCGAAAAGTAACAAATTCAAATCATATTCATATTAATAAAAGTATATTCACTAAACCAACAAACAAAACAAAATGAGGATGTAGTGAAGCTTTTCTTCAAGTGCTTTGAGGAATCAATTACCTAACATACATTTGTAAGAATGCTAAGAATACAAACGGATATGAACTATCCAGCTAACACATCACTCCAACTATCCCATGTGAACAAACTTAAACAAGTTCCATTAAGATCATAAACTGTAAACTCTGATACCACTCTGTCCATGAGACCCACCATGGGGGCATGACTGGCAATTCACACCCTCAAGCCTTCTTTGAAGGTTTGGAAGTGTAACAGGAAATAACTTCGCATATTGGATTTTCTCACAGTACGAAACACATGTTCAAAATAAATGCCTTGACTTTCTAAATTCATAAATTCTCAAATACAAAATTTCAACGCCTGTAAGATTACTTCTAAATATCAAATCTCAATTATGCATGTCATATAAAAATGTTCCCGAGGAATATATGATATTTGAGATCTCTCAAGTCAACTTTGGACTAATATAAAAATGAATGTATCCATCAAGTAGCTTTCTCAATTAACTTTCAAAATCCGACATTTCACATAAACATAGACTTATTAGTTCAACATGATCCAACAAGTTCTAATCAAATCCTGTGTGGCGAATCCCCGACTAGCCATCACTCCTCGTGGAAACTAAAAGTACCTGAAAATATGTCAACGAATAAGAGTGAGCTTAAAGCTCAATAAGAAATACTAATACATTTTCATGGATAAAAAAGTTTTCAATCATATAACAAATAGGAGATGTTTTTCATCAAAACTTTTTATTCAAAAATAAGTTGGAACATTAACAAAATATACTTCAAAACATTCTCACATTCATTTCAAATCAGTTTCATATCAAATGTGATCCAAACAATTTCATATCAAATTCAAAATCAAATATATTTCAAATATATTTTTCTCTGGTCATCAAATATCAAATGGTGCCCAATCATGTGGGACTTTCAAATGGGTGGCTAGTCGCAAATTGTTCCTTTTAAGGTGGACGAAACCAAACACTACTAGTACTAGTAACCTCTAACCGAACCCCTAGAGGCTGGGGTTCAAATCAATTACATTCCTAGCAAGAAAATGTAAGGTCAACTATTATATCCAGTTGACAAGGGTCGAATAGTGTCTGACTATTTATTCCGTTGACAGTAGGAACTAATTAGAGTCAAATATTTGATTCCAAGATTTCAGAAATTACAAAACATCATATCTCCGTTTTCTTTATTAAACAAAACAAATCTCAAAGCACAATCATACAAAATACTTTCTTAATCACGTGGATAATCAAATAAATAAAACAAGTAAAACTTTTCATAAACCAAAAGATTATATGTAATTCGATTAAAACAATTTTTCATCTTCAAATGAAGTAAAAACAAACAATTTTCCTTTTAAAATCTGCATTAGCCTCCCTTACACATACATATATATATAAATAATAATTTTAATTGTATTGAATCCTTACCTCAAAATACTCAAAAAGCTTTGAAAGAGTATCTGAAAAACATCGATGAAATATTTACCTTTAAAATAATAAAAGGAAACTATCATCATTACTTATTTATTCTTAAAACTTTCCTAATTTGATATTCTTAACAATGATATTATTTTGTTCTCAAACATATTAACAAGCTGTTCCAAATGATAACTATTTGAATTAGGTAGTTTTACAAATTTCATAAAACTCATATTCCTTTAGGATTATTTTAATAATTTATTTATTTTTATACTCTTAATCCGAACTAAATCTTTTACTAGAAAATAATATTAATAATATTTTACAAATTATATTATTACACAATACTAAATCTAGCCTTTACCCTAACAATTTATCATACTCGACAACAAGTATTATTAGCGGATCTTATTTCTTATAATTGCTAAATAAATATTCCTAATCATATTCGCCCACAAATTCATAATCCTTAATAAAATATTTACTTGCCAAAATACATATATCTTTAAATACTTATCAAATACATATATTTATACAAAATTCAGCATTTTCAAATTTATATTATTTGTTTATTATTATTTTCTTTCAAAAATTATCCTTAAATACTTTTTCATTCTCATACTCAAAGTAATTCAGTATGACACCACCAAATCTTATTTTATTTTATTTCTAAAGAACGAAAGTGTAATCTAAATCGACTTCTTAGGTTGATCTAAGGCGAAAGAAAATTAAAGTCTACATCAAAGAAATCTAGAAAAATAAAATAAGGAAGATCTTACCTAGAAATTTGTTCTTCAAATCCACAGATTCGAAAGTATTAAAATCCCTGCGGAATTCTACCGACTGAGAAATTCAAAGAAGAATATAAAGAATTTTCTTTTCTTACTCCAATTTATACCTAGGGTATCTATTAGGAAAATTACCTTTTTACCCCTCTTTCATTAAATTAATTAATTAATTACTAATTGAATTATCATTATTATTTTCATAACGTATGCCTATAAAAATTCCTGTCATTATTATTTTCCGTAACTTATACCTATACAAATTCCTGGGTGTTGCAATTATGTTGGAAAAGTAATGCATGTCTTGATTTCCATAAAATCAAGAAAAAGCAGAATAATTATAATCATTACATTATAGCTTGTAGAAATTTCTAAGTGATTCAGAAAACAAAAATTAACACATGCAATTCAATATACATATCAGAATAAATTCTGATTTTTTTAAACTGTGTTACAACACTTTGCATTTAGAGCGGATTGAAATAACTTCGTGCGATAAGATTTAAGGCCGTACTTTTACGAAATTAACAATCAATATCTATACGATTAATTATTGCATATATTTCCCATAATATCATGCATCTATTACACTTGGCCCGAATAATGTACCACTTTGTTACTATCGAGTATAATTCGTTTACGATCTTTCACTGTTAGATTTAGACAAACAAATATGTTTAATTTCGGTAAAGGAAATTTAATTCTAGAGACTAAATGTAGCACGAATGTAATGCATAAACGGAAAACTGTGTCAAACTCATATTAAATATGATGAATGAAAGATCGTAACGCCCCGCTATGGTGCTTACGAAATCGGCGCCAATCTCAGTATAGCATTTGTACATGTTTATCGCGGCTGAGACCTGGTCTTGCGAACCGAGACGAGTATTATACTCGACACTTAGAGGCTGAGACGGAAAATTGTAGAAATAACGAAGGTTATAATCACATTTGGAAAAACATTATTTTTACGCATGGGGTTTAAGGTCTTCTTTATAGACCAACCATGAGCGGTTGGGCGATTGGTTCCAATCCAATAGCCCGATAAGCTGCTTTGCGGGAATCTGCCAAGCCCAATTCTGTCAAGCCCGAAATCAATTAGGCCCAATTCTATTTGGCTCAATCCTTTGCCAAACCCGATACTTTGGAGCCCAAAAGTTTTAAAGAAACATTGTTCAAAAAATTTAAGGATTAATAGGCCCAAGCCCAAGCCCACACACACACACACAAACTCGCACTTGGGTCGGCTCGGACGGCGGCGGTGCGCGCATGTGTGATAGAACTTGAACCATATAGGTCCTCCCTCCTTCAACAAAAGTGGGGTGCCCCTTGGGGCCCTCCCTCTTAGGCAACTCTAAAGTATATAAATACACTAGATTCCTCATGTTTCTTCAATGCGGGACTTCTTATTTTCCCACCTTTGACTCTTATATTCCAACTAAGAGCTCACTTTGTCATCAATTTCTGTTCACTCGAATGGGATTGGCGGCTTAGATTTCTCTGATATATTCCACTGATACTCTTGGTAACATATGCCTTACTCCCGGACCCATCATAAATGACTTGTGGGTCCCACTTGTACTTTAGCTTAAAGTGTGCCCCATTGATATTATTTCCAACAAATTATTGCATAATTATAATAAAGCAACCAACCATAGAATATAAAAAACATGAACTACGGTGTGAAATGTTGAAACATTCCAACTACCATGGTGGCTAGCCACCTACTTCTTAATTCATCGTCCTCAATTTGCATGACAAAGGGATGCTTCCTACCTTTTTGTTGAGTAAACCCTACTACTCCCTAATATTGAAACCATAAATTAGAAAAAATAAAAATAAAAATAAAAAGACTATGCATGTAAAACTCGACTCAAAAAATAGTTGAGCTACTCAGACAGTGACTTGATTAATAAAAGGTAAAAATTGATTAAGCTACGCCTTGATTCAAATCAGTATTGTGATGCCAGACTCGACTTGATAAGCTACTCGAACTACTCGAGCTCAAGCTCGACTCGATTAACTTTGAGTGAAATTCGATTATTACACGAGTCGAGTAGCTCACGACTAACTTGGCTCATTTACATTGACGATCTAAATACCACCAAAAATTGGACCATTGATCAACAGTAAAAGAATATCATCTAACAGTAGAAACTATTATAAGATGTGTATAGAACAATTCTCAGGTTTTTTCACGATTCTATTCCATAAGGCCCCTCTGTATTCTCAAACAAATCCCTGGTGCTAATATCTTGGAATTCAACTCATATTCATCACTTTAAGGTTCATTTGGAATGATTCCAGGCTTCAGATATATATTTTCTCATTCCACCTTTGTATGCCACTGACCTAAATCTAACCAACTATCCTCCCCTGCATTTCACTTTCTCCATCTCAGTTGATCTATCGAGGTTTACCCAATGGTCACGAGTTTTATTCCCATAGAGACCACTAAAGGTTTGTCTGATTATTAACCTCATGACAGCTTTGAAGGATCTCCTCACTTTTGTTGGTACCAGAAAACACACAATTTTTATGTGGTTTAATAGTATGCTAACATCCACATGAACGACAATGCTAACTTTCACTATATTGTCGAAATAGGGTTATACAATGTTATGTCATGGGGCTCATTTTGAGAGTAAAAGAAGGCTCATTTTGAGGTATGGTAAAGTATATTTAGGGTATAAAGGTATATTTGTAATTTGATAATATCTAGGGTTATTATAAATACCCTCTTATGTAACCACGTAAAACCTTATGTGTATTCTTCTTATTTTACTTGTTCAATTCTTATCACTATTATTGTGAGACCCGAGAAAATTCCTATTTTCGGAAAATGGGCAAAACGGTAATTTCGGTAAAAAACAGAAATTGTTCTAGATCCCGGATGATGAAACAGATTTCACCATTGGAATCATCTCGCGAAATCTAGCTACCATGTCGAATTTCGTCGAATTCCGAGATAGTCAGAATTTCATGTTTTTCGAGGCACCGGGTGTCGGGTTCCGTAAAACGGGTTTGAGATACATGTGATGTGACAAAAGTCACCTACTACATGTACTCTTGTGACACATATTGCAAGATTAGAGAGAATATGGAAATAGACGGCTTAGATAGTGCCAAGTGTTAAAAAAATCAATAAGAGGGGACATAAGTGGAATTTTTGAAATGTTAAATGGAAAAGACAAAAGTTGAAATAGTGTCATCTTCTTCATTTGAGACACAAAATCGTGCAGTGGGCAGTGGCTGGGCATTTTTCATTTTTAGAGAGAGAAGATGTCTTATTCTCCCCCCAGATTTTCGACCATTCGGACCGTCGGTTCTCGGCCAGACAAGAAATAAAGTTGCTCTACGTAGCCCGAGGGCTACACAGCGTGGGCATCGATTTGGGATCAGACAACTCAAGAGAGGTAAAGGGATCTTTTCCTACTTGTGTTAATCTTTAGCTAAGAGTCATGTAAATGGTTAGGAATGTTCTGAGGCTTATTTTAGCCGTAAATTCGATCTTAAAAGCTTTGAACCGAGTGGAGAAAATTCCTATTTATTATTGATCGTGAACATTAACTTGAGGTTTCCATGTTCACATGAATAGTGACACAATTTTTGGTGTGAAAATGTGTTTTGTTAAGTGATTCAAAATGAATTGCTTGTGTTTGTTAATTAGCCCATGTGAGCTAATTTTAGTGTATTGATGGTGAAAATTTGCATTACATGATTTATGTAGTTTAATTATGTTAATATATATGCATGTGAATATATTAGCATGAATGTTTCAGGATTGGCGTAAATGTGATCGTATACGCTAGGGCACCACTAGAATAGGAGTGAGTGCATGACATGAAATGAAACAAAAATGAAAATGTTTGTGAAAGGAATTTCAAGGAAGATTTTCAGGTACCTTAGAGTTGTCAACGGTTCATCTCCGGAGCGGACCCATAGTATTTCGGAGGAAATATCCAGCTGATTCTCCTCGGATGGTAGTCGATGTATTCTCCGAAATTTGGTAGTGAGTTTTCGAGAACAAAAATCTTTTGTTTTGAAAGCGGATGGCTACTATACGGCTTAGGCATATGTGAGGGGGTCGGTGAGACTGAGACAGGATGGGTCGTATAGACATTCGAGTAGGTTCGGCCAGAATTGCCCAGATGTGATTGTTTCTTTATGGAATGCATAGGTGGGGAGTAGTAGATGTAGGAAATTATCTCTACTGTCTTTGCTCGCTGTCGAGGATCCACCATTTCGGGTGCGGGGGAGAGAGGTGGGAAGGCAGCACTCATTAGATGCCGTTTTGAGAAGAAAGCCGAGTTGTGGCTTTAGGTATTGATTTTGTATAACATATGGCTATTAGAATTGAATTTAATATATGTAAATTAAAGTGATGTAAAAACTCTTGAACCATGTAATATATTTGGTTAGGATATATATTTTGTGGTATTGATCACGAGGGCCCAGTGGCCGTAGTTTTACTCGCATGTGGACCTGTGTGGTCATTGTAAACTTGTTGGGATGAGTTTCCCATTGCTGGGTAGAGCTCTCGTGCAAAGGGAGACTACCTTGGGTTACTGTAGTGGTGTCGGGTTACGGAGCATCCCTCGAAGTATTCCTGTTGAGTTGACGGAACATCCAGCAGGACCCCGAGTTTTAGGCGTCAAACGAGTATCGAGCTTAGGTAAACGATTACCTAAGGAGCTCGAGTTTAGGTATCCATAAATTTAGTCCTGATACCAGCTTCACAGCTTGGTATCAAAGCTTAGGTATAAAATACTTAGGGCTTGGGGGACTTGGGCTTAGGCCATGGTCGTAAGTTGTGAGAACACCAAAATTTGGTGTGGCTCGATGTTAGAGTTTAGGTATGTGATTACCTAGGCAGTCACGGACAGGATTAGAACACTACATGCATTGTGTTTTATGTGTGATTGTTGTGCATAACATGAGTTGTTGTGTGTTATGAATTGTGTGATTTGTGTGCTTGGTGAATAGCACATAGGAAAAAAAAAAAAAAAGAAATGTTGAACACTAGGGTTAATGTGAGAACAAGTGTTTGAGGAATTTTGGGCAAATAATCCAAAATTAAATGAAAAAAAAAATTATGTGAAGAAATTTTTTTTCTAAGGTTTTACAGTGTGTAAAACTAGAAAAAAATAAATAAAATAAATTTTAATAAATTTATTTGGTTATACTGGAAAATGAAAAAAATATGTTTTTTTCTTTGGTGGACTTTCGATGGCTGGAATGAGAAAAAAAAAAAATGATGTGAAAAAAAAAATGAAATAAAATTTTTTTAAAATAAAATAAAATGAGACAAAATAAAATAATTTTTTTTTGTTAAATATGATTTAATATATTGAATTATTGTCTTGCATTACCTATGAATGCATGGACCTTGTGTATGAAATGTTTTTGTAAGTGAATAGTGTCTCGGGGCTATGTTTGCATGTAGAGACCTTTGCATTAAAATATAACTTGCCATTTGACATGTGTAAATGGCTGGTCGAGAGACGAGCGTGGGGTCGTCCACGAGAATTCTTGGCATGCACCACGGTGACCCGGCGGGCCTTTGTTGAAATTTGTAGGGATTCTGATTCTTCTTATTACCTGAGCCAGTCTGAGTGGTCGGGGGAGGTCAGAGTAACCGCTCAGAAGTTTAGGGCACATCATCGCCCGACGTTCCACGGGAGATCCAGGTGGTGGCACTCTACCATTGGTTCATCTGCAGTTAAGAAGGTGTTAAATTTATGGAGATTATCTCAGCAGCCCAGGGATTAGGCCCAAGTGCATTCAGGCTAGAGAATGGGGCCCAAGTGTGATAGAGTTGGGCTTAGAGATTGAGGCCTTGGAGGAGCCAGCAGCTATGAGTTCTCCCAGGGGATTAGGGTGGGGATAGGAATGATATGTCGTGGTTGCGAGTTCAGAGATCTCGGAATTCTACTCATAGTGGACTGAGGATCATGGACATGCTCGAGGATTAAATAAATCAACAGGATGGATTGACCCGACAACATAAGTGGGTGTCGATTGTGAGCGTAGGGGGTTACGCTTACATCTGGGCTAGATTGCTCGTGAGTGGACAGAACAACGACCTTTACCAGATAAATATCTCGATCAGTCGGGTGAGTTGGGCGGGTTCGCTGCAAAATATACCACCTAGATGGGTGATCAGTTTGAATCTGCCTCAGTCAAATCTATGAATACGAGGGATGTTTTCAGGATGAGCCTCAAGGGATTGCCTCCATGTGAAGGTTGTAGACTTGATTGTCGAGTTACACTTTCTAATTACTTCGCCCGTCTCTATGACTCCATAGGATGACACGAGTTAGGTGCAAGAACTGGGGTTCAGCTTCTGGCCCCTCTTTGGACAAAGGGTTCATTAGGCAAGGCACTTCACCGGGGCACTTCGGTTATTTACGAAAAAGGACAAGACCCTTATTTGTGCATTGGCTACGAGATAGTTGAGCAGGTTGATCAAAGAATCGGTACTGTTCCAAAGTTAGTGGCTTGTTTGATCGGTTGGGAGGAGCGCGGAGTCTACTCAGAGATAGATCTTCGCCATTGGTTATTATCGGCGAGGGTCGAGGAGGCCAGAGATATCCACTGAACCAACGTTTAGGACCGCGTTATGGGCACTTTGAGTTTGCGAGTGATGCCCTTTGGATTAAACGGATGCGCGACGTGTTCATGGACCTCATGTTAGGGTATTCCAACCCTATCTAGATCGGTTGTTGTAGTCTTAAGTGGATGACATTTTGATCTGTTCCCGGTCCAGTGGGAGCATGAGTATCACTTAGGGATTGTTTCTGATTGCTAAGAGACCATCGGCTATACGCTAAGTTTAGTAAGTGCAAGTTTTGGCTTATTGAGGTTAGATTTTGGGACCACGTGGTGTGAAGCGTCGAGCGTCGATGGACCTAGAGAGTCGAGACCGTGATGAGTTGGGAGAGCGAATCGATGTTCAAGATATGCAGTTTCTTGCAGGATTGGTACGGGTACTACAGGAGATTCGTGAGATTTCTCGATTGCGGCTTCCTATGGCGAGATTGACCGGAAGGAATTCAAGTTTGATTGGGACGATTGATGATAGGGCATTCCGGGGAGTTGAAGATGAGGCTTACTACGGCTCCCTATCTTGATAGTCTGAATGAGGAGACAGAGTACACGATTATGTTGTGATGCCTTGAGGGCGAGGCGGATGTGTTTTGATGCGATCTGGGAGGTAGTAGCTTATGGTTCCGTCGGTTGAAGAATCTTGAAGCCAAAATTACCTGATATGGAGTTGGCGGGCGTAGTCTTGCGAAGATTTAGGCGCCGCTACTTATATGGTGAGAGGTTTGAGGTGTACTCGGACCACAAAAGAAGTCTTAAGTATATTTTCACGCGGATTGATTTGAGGCAACGTAGATGGATGGAGTTCCTAAGAGGATTAGACTACACTTTGCATTACCATCTGTGTAGAAAATGTGAGCTGATGCACTCGGTGGAAGTCACGGGGTATTGGCTAGTATGGCTTCACCGGGCTACTTATAGTCTGAGAGCGGGCTCAGGTAGCTGGGTTGGTAGCTACGCGTCTGCGACGGGTGAGTTGGAGTCCCGGGGTGGGACGGAGATGAGTGTCCATCGGGGGCCAGAATGCGGTCAGTCAAAGTGACCCCAGGCCTAGTTTAAATCCCACTTATGGATGGTAGTCTTGATTTATGAAGGGGCGGGTAGTAGTTCCCCGATTGATGAGATTTGAGGAGATTCGTGGAGTTTCAGCATCTCGATTTGCGTGCATCCGGTGGCACGAAGATGTACCGGGATCTCCGTCGTCGGTATTGTGGAGAGGAATGAAGAGACCGCGTAGGGAACTTTGTTCGACTATGTCTCACGTGTCATTGAGTTAAGATTTGAGCACGAAAACCCGTGAGGCTCGCCGATACATTAGAATTGGGCTGAGGTGGAAGTGGGAGCCGCGTTACGATGGATTTGTGACCCACTTGCCACGGACACGCGAGACATGATGCGGTATAGGTGATGATGGACCAGGCTCAAGAAATTGACCACATTTTCTATGGCCGTGCGAATGACCTTCGCATTGGAGAGATTCTGTCGGTTGTACGTTCGAGAGATAGTCGGTATATGGAGTACGGTATCAATAATTGTCAAATAGAGACCGAAGTTTGGCGCCACCGGAAGAGTTTCAAGGCTATGGAGCCATGGCGACCATGATCTGACCTTCCACCTGAGACGGATGGTCAATCGGAGAGGACTATCACGGTGTTAGAGGACATCACTGCGAGCATGCATCTGGATCGAGAATTATCTAGGAACTAACTTTGCATTTAGTGGAATTCGCCTGCACAACACTTGAGTTACAGTGTGAGTATACGGATGGCACCATATGAGGCGTGTATGAGAGGCCATGCGCGGATCACCGTTATGTTGGACCGAGGTAGGAAGGCTCCATCAGTACGGTCTGATCCCCGATTAGGGAACACCTCCAGGAAGGTGAAGCGATACGACAAAGCGTCTTCTCACGACTCGGGCCGGTAGAAGAATATCTTGATGTCTGTCGACCCTTAGAGTTCGAGGTTGGTGATCACGTCTTCTTGAAGGTGATGCTGGAAGTGGGTCAGGTTTGCGACGAGGAAGCTATCGCCCAGGGGTTTATTGGGCCCGCTGAGATACTCGAAATTAGGCAGCATGGCGTCTCAGGTTGGCTTACCCTTTAGCATGTCGGGTGTCCATGAGGTATTTCACGTCTCCATGCTCCGGAGGTACATTCCATATCCAGCTCATGTAGTGGATTGGGGAGAGATAAGGTTGACCTGAGATAGGACCTTGGAGGGGACCGGTGTGCATTATGGATAAAGCGGGATCGAGGTTTTGCGACGCAAGACCGTGAGGCTAGTGAGGGTGCTATGGCACCGTGGAGTGGAGGAGTCAACGTGGGAGCGCGAGGACACGATGCGGGCCACCTATCCCTTCTTGTTTAGGGATGAAGGTACGTGGTTTAGTCGTTTAATACTTAAATGACTAGTTTATACATGATATAGTGCACGTTGCATATGCATGTGAGTTTTGGGATTGTCAACGAGAATTTCGGGGCGAAATTCCTTTAGAAAGGGAGAATGCTGAGACCGAGAAGAATTTAATTTTCGAATGCAAAAGCAGTAATTTGGTAAAAATCCAAAATTTCTAGATCCACAGGATGGCGAAGCAGTTTTCTGGGTTGGAATCATCTCGCGAAATCTAGCTACCACGTCAAATTTTTATCGAATTAGGGGCGGTCGAATTTTGCACGTTCCGAGGCACCGGGTGTCGAGGTCTTGGTAAAGCGAGTTTGAGATACATGTGATGTGACAAAAGTCACCTACTACATGTACTCTTATGACACATGTTGCAAGATTAGAGAGAAGATGGAAATAGATGGCTCAGATAGTGCCAAGTGTAAAAAAATCAAGAAGAGGGGACATGAGTGGAATTTTTGAAATGTTAAATGGAAAAGACAAAAGTTGAAATAGTGTCATCTTCTTCATTTGAGACACAAAATCGTGCCGTGGGCAGTGGCTGGGCATTTTTCATTTTTAGAGAGAGAATGTGTGTCTTCTCTCTATATTTTCGACCATTCGGACCATCGGTTCTCGACGGAACAAGAAGTAAAGTTCTTTCTGGCAGCGAGGAAATTTCTGGCGCAGGCGCCGGTGGGTGGAGTTCCGACAACTCAAGGGTAGGGATCTTTCTCTTGTGTTGCACTTTGGTAGGCCGTGTAAATGATTAGGAATGTTACGAGAGGCGACATGCATAAATTCAATCTCAAAGCTTTGAGGCGAGTGGAAAGATTCCTATTTGCGTGGTGGTGAGCATTAACCGAGGTTTCATTGTTCACATGAATAGTGACATAAGGAAATTTTGGTGTGAAAATGTGTTTTGTTAAGTGATTAAGTGAATTCAACATGTTTGTTAATTAGCCCTTATTGAGGCTAATTTTTTGGGTGCCAGTGAGGGTGAAAATTTACTTTTGTGGCATGATTTATGTGATTTAATTGTATTAATATATGTATGTGGATATATTAGCGCCCAAGATGTTTTGGGATTGGCGTAAATAAATTCAGTATACGGCTAGGAAATGGCTACAGAATATTAGGGTGGTGCATGGGCGTGAAATGAAGCAATGAAAATGTTTGTAGAAAGAGAATTTCAAGGAAGATTTTAGAAGGAATTGCCTTGAAGTTTGTCAACAGATTCATCCTGGGAGCGGACCACGTAATTGTTTTTGGAAATATCTGACAAGTGCGCCTCAGGAAGATAGTCAAATCTTCTACAAGAAATTCGGTAAAGTGAGTTTAAAATAAAAATTTTGTTTGAAAAAGCTGGATATTTCATATTGGCTTAGAGCATATAGAGGAGTCGGTGAAGGTCCAAGAATGGGATGGGTCATTCTCATCATGATCGGTAGGTTCGTGGGAAATTACTTAGTCATGATTATTTGCTATCGCATGTCTGGCTTTGGGGTAGGAATGCTTAGATGTGGAAATTATCTCACGGTCTTTGCTTCGCACCTTTGAGGATCTCATTTAATTTTTATGGAGGCGATCGGAAGCGCCTCAGTGTTTGTTTTAGGAAAGCCCGGGTTGTGGCTTTGGGTATTGATTTTGTATAACATTTATTAGAATTGTGAATTTTAATATATGTAGAATTAAGAGTGATGTAAAAACTCTTGAACCATGTAATATATTTGGTTGGGATATATATTTTGTGAGTATTGATGCAGGGGCCCAAGTGGCCATGATTTTACTCGCGTGGGCGCCATGATCATTGTAAACTTATTAGGACGGAACATCTTTAGGTAGGATTCACTTGTACAAAGGAAATCTCTTCGTTTCGTGAATGGTGTCGGGTTACCCGACATCCACGAGTATTCCGTGGTTTGACGGGTTGTCAACGGGACCCCTGGTTTTGGGATGTCACAATTATTGCACAATTCACAACATAGAGGAAGGTAATTATAATAACCCTAGATATAACTAAATTACAAAAACACCCTTATACCCTAAACATACAGAGAGAATGTATTGATCTATTGATGACTATGACAACAACAACACTCAGTTTATGAGAAAGCAAACACTGTTTGATTCTGGGAAATTGCAGTGAAATTAAGAACGATCATTTTGAATCTTCGAGCTTTCATCATGCTAAGAATCAAGAAAATAAGCTATGAATTAGGCAAACTAAGGTCGTTAATTTGTCTCTTTTTCAATTCAGTGATAACACCCAAAAGAAAAAAAAAGGCTAGACTTCAAAGTAGACTTGATTTTCTTTACCATTTCAACTGACAAACAGTCGTCAGCAAAACCCTGAAGGCCAGAGTACATAAAGCAATCATACATCCCAAATAACAGATCGGATAAGTCAGAGAGCACTTGCAATTTGGAGATTGAAGGCGTTGTACAGCATCTTTCTGCTCAATTATTTGTTTTTCCAAACATCTTCCACTCAGAAAAAAAAAAAATTAAAAATTAAAATAGTTTCCTATTCCGTCTTTCATTATTTCAAATTTGAAGTTAAAATAATAGTTTAATATGTATGATATCACAATTAGAGTCCTTAGATGAAATAAAATAAAAAAGTTTACTGCTATAATTAAAAAGTAAATATAAACCACAAACTCTGATATTATTTTGATCATAGATGATGGAACATAAAGCAACAAACAAAATCACTCTCTTCCTAAGTTTTACATAAAACTGAAGAAGGTTCTTCTTTGATTTTTTTTTTCCTTCCAAACAATCACTCCCTAATTTTCCCATCACTCTTATTCATTCCAACAATTCAAACTAAAAACCTTCCACTGATTTTGAAGCGAAATAACAAGTAACAACAACACCCTACCACAGCAGCCAAACAAATCTGCAGAAAAAATCGAAATTCGGTTTCTTGTTTCTTCTTCTTTAATGATCACAAAGCCTCCATTGATTAATTCACCTTCCCGCAGACCTTCCTGATCTCTCCCTGAGACCCAGTGAGAGGAGAGATATCGCCCATCTTGATCATGGCGGCAACAAAGTCAGAGGAGAAGGAATTTGGGTTGTTGACGTAGCCTTTAACAATGGAGTCAGTGGAACCGCCATTGAAGAGAACTTGATCGGAGTGAAGAAGACCCTTCTGGCTGATCAAGTTCTGGAAGTATTTGTTGTCAAAAGTAGTAGGGGTCTGAAGATCCAGAGGGGCCAAGTTGTTGTCTCCTGAACCATTGGTTTGCGGGCAGTTCATTTGCCTCATCTTAGCGAAGGAGCTATCGATGTTTGAGTCGTTGTAAATCCTGCCTCGGAAGGAGATGCATCTAGCTTGACCTATTGTGTGTGCTCCTGCATTTTAATCCTTCTGTCAAAATCTTTGTGTTCTAATTTGGAACACCATTTGTTACACTATGCTACACAATTTAATTTTTTTAGTATGTATGCATATATGTATGTATGTATGTATACCAGATAAAGCAACCATGTCTAGGGTCGAAAGGCCCTGAGCTTGGTACTTGGAGATGAGGTTGCTGAGGCTGGAAGTCGGAGGGGGAATGTTGTTGTTGGCGGCGGAGAGGCTGGCTGTTCTGGAATCTCTTCTTCCGAGCTTGACATTCCAGCCGGGGCCTCCGAGCTTCAGTAAACGTGCATCAAGTCAAAGAATGACATTTTGTAAAAGATCACTATGGGTTGTTCAATGTTTTAAAAATTGAATCGGTGATTGAATGAAAAAAGTTATCGATTCACAGTTTAGGAGTCGAATCGATGATCGAATCGTGGTCAAATCGGATTAAAGCGGGACCGGAAAGATCACCGATCGACGATCCGACCGATGGAAATGATATATTTTGTAAAAGATCACCAAGGGTTGTGTTGTTCAATGTTTTAAAAGTGGGCCGATGGCGAGATAGGAAGGATTCTGGTCGCGTCGAATCGATGGTCGAACCAAGGTCAAATCGGATTAAATTGAGAATGAAAAGGTCACTGATCGATGATCCGACTGGTAGAAATGATATATTTTGTAAAAGATCACTAAGGATTGTTTAATGTTTTAAAAATCAGACCAGACCGATAACTTAACCGAAAAAGTTACCGGTTCACTATTTAGGAATGGAATCGATGATCGAACCACGGTCGAATCAAATTAAACCGGGACTAAAAAAGTCATCGATCGACAATCTAAGTGGTGCAACGGTACGGATTCTGATCAGTTTTAAAACTGGGGTGTTAGTAAGAAATTAACTCCCGCAATCCACGACCAGTCATGAGCAACAGCCAGCTAGGATGTGCGCGCGGGAGGCGACACCAGGCGGGCTTTTTCTCCACGTGATTTATGTTATCGATCACATTAAGGCCTCTAATGGAGTTTCTATTAGGGTTGGCTGTCTGCTCGCCGGTGAAGTTAGAGGTGTCATCGAGGAAGGAGTGACGCGTCGCAGCCCTGTAAACAGAAAGTATGAATTAGTCACTAATGAAGATAGCTAATTTGTATGGGTTACTTCACTCGTTAAATTAATGAACAACAACAGTCTGAAAAAAGATTTTAATTAATTAGTTGCTAAGATGATCTGTTGTGACTTTTGCTTCTTTTTGTTTAAGTAATTTGGTCAATTGCTCCTCCTATTTTAATCCTGTTTACTCTTGGCGTCTTCCCATTGCTTTTGGTAGAGACCTTTTCCTTTCATTTGAAAATAGCATTTGCCATCCATGGAATGGTCAGAAACAAAAAATACTGGGTACCTAAAAGCTATAACTAAGTAAAAACTCATTTTAGAATATGATGCTTAAAAAATACTATTTTTTTTGTTAAAAGCATGCACGTACAAAAGACGTATTTAAGTTATATTATATCTAGACTAATCTCCATACGAGCCTAGAAAGATCATAAGGGCTTTTTTTGGTTAGAAGCATGCACGTACAAAAGACGTATTTAAATTATATCACATCTAGACAAATCTCTATACGAGCCTAGAGGGATCATAAGGACGGTAAAATTCTATCATAGAACCATTATATTCGCGGGGCTTGAGAATCGAGACTATTGATTAGATAAAAGATCATGTCGTCTCCTTTTAATATTAATGCTTATCTATCACTATCACATTTCACATCATAAGAAGTTACTAGTACTGTATAAATACAAACTCCTCTTAATTGAGTGGACGTGTTTTAAAAGCTAAATTGTATGGGGAAGTTCTTAACACTATATAAATACGAGGGATACGAGGGATACGAGGGAGAAATTACTATTATTATATAAATATAAGCTCCACTTAACCTAATAAAAGCATTTTAAAACCCCAACAAAAAAAGTTTCTAACACTATATAAATACTGGCTCTTCTTAACCCAATAGACATGTTTTTAAATCGAGACTTTAAATATGAGAACCCGACACCGAAGTCCATACACTAAGAGGACAAGAAGGTAGAGGGATTAATTACAGGACAAGCAATCATGGAAATGGAGACGGAGGAGAGATGCGCCCATGCGGCGTTCTTGAGAAATTGCAGATTGAACTCCAGATTTCACTGTAGAAAAGACCTCCGGACAAGTTTTATAGTAGTAGTTGGTGGAGAGTTGAGCAGAAGAGCTCCCAGCAAAGAGGGCGAGGAGGACAGCCACAATAACAATGGCGGAAGAAGAAGAGGAAGCCATTGGAGTACTGTTTGGTCAGCCAGAAAAAGAACAAAAGTTCTAAGAGGGTTAATTAAGAATGGGGTGTGAATTTGAGGCATAAGGCAGTCCAGGTAGGGTTTTATAGAGGGGTGAGGATGATGACTATGTCATGTGGGCAGGTAACAGATTACCTAATCCTCATGCCAAACAGTACTACTACTGCATGGGTATTCCGTTAATAATTTCTACGTTTGGAAAAGTAGGCAAAAAGCATTAATTGGTTGATAACGATAAAATATATATATATATATATATATATATATATATATATATATATATATATATATATATATATTTGTCAATTGGAATCATGGACACGTTTACATGAGATGAATTAGTCGCATTCGCAATGTTTGATATTCCAATAATTTCTAGACGGACAGTAACGCCAAGTTTTCAAATGTGGCGTCCACTTAAATGCCTTAATTTTGTAGGTTTGGTGAAGACCCCATCCATATTATTATTAACACCTTTGACTTTGTTTTACTAAACAAGGTCGGCCTTAGATAGTTTGCTATATATTGTTATTTTTTTTTTAAGGTATCTTGAATGGGTTCATATATATATATATATATATATATATATATATATATATATATATATATAACACCTTTGACTTTGTTTTACTAAACAAAACAATCTATCGTCCTTAGATAGTTTGCTATATATTGTTATTTTTTTAAGGTATCTTGAATGGGTCTGTGTGTGTATATATATATATATGTATGAAAAATGTTTTTAAATGATTATGTAGTTAGACTAATCCCCATACAAACATAGTATATCCCTAGATGAAGGACATCCAATGTTTTCAAACATCAAGGTATTTAGATTATACACCACTACAAGTCTTTTAGTCAAAATTGTTTTGGATTTGAAGGAAATAAGGTCTAGGAATTTGGGCATGAAATGTTTGTGATTGATTTGATATAAGCGATTTTATTTTAAGTTAGTTTTAGGTCATTTCTTGCCATTGGGAATCAAGCCTGTTTGTTGAGGTTAACATCATTGAATTGGCAATTTAATTGAATTGGCAATTTAATTGAATTGGCAATTTAATAATATGATTTGTATATTGTTTGTCATGGTGGTGTATCATGAGGGATTATAAGAATAGTAAAGTTTTACCATATAACACAATTGTATTTTCAAAGCTCTAAACCCTAACCATCTCACATGCATATTTGATGGTTGTATATTGTTATTTTGAATTTTATACTTGGTATGAGATGATAAGAAGATATAAACTTTTAAAATAATTAGACTTTATTGCCCTTTAGTCATGGAAAAAGAAATGAATGTACGAGAGGTCTCAAGCTCGAATTCATATAAGAACGGAGTATTACAATTATGTAATGTAAAGTACATAGATGTCAATAATAATAATAAATAGGCTTTGTTTGATCATATTTTCTAGAATAGTGTTTTCAAAGTTGATTTTTTTTAAAACAATAATGTTTAGACATGATTTTTTTTTTAAACAATAATGTGTATAAATGATTCTTTATTGCTATGTTTTCAAGAATAAAATTACATTGAAGAAGCAATTATAAAAAGGCATTTTATAATGAGTTTAATTTTTCATTTAGATTATGTAAAAATAGCACATCATGCATAATTCAAGTGGTATAGCGTTCAACGAGTCTCATACTGTCTTAAAACTAAAATGTATTAAAAAAAAAATTATGTAAACATAAATGTAGACCTCTTGAATTGATCTTAAAGATGATCATATTTTTTTAATAGTCTTTGATGGGGTAGAAAACCATAGGTACACAGGCCCAGAGCGCAAGCCCAGGGCGTAAGCCCAAACCTCCACCTTATGAAGGGAGTTGGGGCACAGACCAATCGAAGCTGGCTATGTGAGATCCTACCATTGCTAAAATTGCACGGCTGTGATGCCCCAAAACCAGGTCCCAGTTTGACTACCAGTCAACCGCGGAATACAAGTGGATCTCGGGATGCCCGGCGCCCTTCAAAAAAATCGAGCGGAGAGTCTCCCTTGTACGGAGAGCTCTACTCAATTACAATACACATATCTGTCCCAAACGGTCTGATATATCCATCACGTAGGTAAAGCGGCCACTTGGCCCATAAACAATACTCACTTAACAATATACCATCTATATCTAATAGTTCTAAGAGTTCAAATGTTTTTACTCTTATAACCATATATTAAAGTAGAAATTCTAATACATGTTTAAAATGATCAAGCCGTAACCGGGTTTCTTCTAATCTTCGGTCTCTAGAATGAGTCGTCCTCTGCAGCTCCTATTTTTTAATGGAAGAATAATATCCCTCGACGAGGTGAGCTAATGCTTTCGGTAGTGGAATAAGCCTAAGTGGGCTACTCTCCACTTAAGTACCAGTGCAGTAATTCCAAAAATAAACACACATTCAAGCAAATGCATGATCTGCCCAGATGTCTAGCGATCATCTCGTACCCAGAGTCCTCGCAGACTCCCTCCACTTTCGCCTAAGCCTCGTGTAGAATTATTATATTTATTTGTTTGTGGACAACCCTCCCGATGTGTATATATCAGGTGGACCGTCTCAGACGATTGATATTATTTGTGGACACTACCCTCAGGTAGCATATCAATTAGATTGATCTCAGAGCCGTTGATATTTTTTCTTTAGTATGGACTACCCTCCGATCATATTTAGTTTTAGATAACCCTTCGAAACCATTTTCCCTAGACTCACCTCATGCACTCACTCCTATCATCCTAGGGTACTCCCAGTGCATATGGAATGCATGATGTCAATTCATTACAGTCTATGTCACATGTAAATATATAAACATGCATATATTCACAAAAATTCAATCACACAATCATGTTATGTGGTACGCATTTCATCACATCAAAATTAGCTCACATGGGCTAATGATCAAGCAAAACAATTGAATTTGAATTACTCAACCAAACACATTATTTCACAAAAATTATTTTGAGAACCTTTGTTTCGGGAATAGTGAAACCCTCGGTTCACTATTCTCTAGAAAAATCCTAAATCATCAGGTTCACTTAGTGAACCAGGGTTTCAAAGCCTGCATTTAATCCATAAATCAACACACAAAAAAAAAATTAAGCAAACAGCCCCTACACAGTTAGTGCGAAACATTCCTGAACTACCACAACCCCATCGGCCAGAGTAGCGATAACGTGCTCAATGGGTGTTCAAAGTATATCAATTAGGTCCCAGGTTTGGGACCAATCGAACTGACCCCTCACGGCCTCGCTCGACTCAAACATTCGTAAGTACTTAAGAAGGAATAAAACCCAAGTAAGGAGAAACCCTACCTGTCGGGTTGTCAAAACTCCTCAAAATCCGTACCGCAACATTAGGTCTCTCCGTGTAGAAGCGGCTTTTCCTTCTCGTCCAGAAGGCTGGCGGCGATTCAGTTCTTAGAAAATTTAGAGAGAAGTCTCTCTCTCTCTAAAGGAAATCGCCATTTCTGCTGCCACTGGTTCTCTTTTTGCTTCATTTCCCGTTTTTCTCTCCTTTTAGTCAATTTGAGAAGATGATCTTTAATAGCTATTTTATTTATTATCATTTAAAGTTTTTTAAATAACCATTATGTCCCTACTTTCCCCGGTTTTGATATTATTTCATCTCGATAGTCCATTTTCATCGTTTCTCTACTCATGCCGCGCCCACATGGCACATGAGTACGTGTTATGTGTGACTTCGTCGCATCAAAAATCATTCACATTTTAGAATCGTATGTCTAGAAAAGCGTGCCAACTCCAGATTGTCTCGAGAATTCCCACGAGGAATTTTACGTGCTAGCTAGATTTCGAGACTATTCAACGGTGAAATCCGTTTAGGTCATCAGAGATCTAGAGAATAAATTCAGTTTTTAGCAGAAATTACAATTTTGTAGCAGAAATTACGATTTTGCCTTTTTTGAAGTGGAATATCTGGTCTTACCGACCACAGTGAAACCACCACGCCGGAGTAATCAAGTAATATAAATGGATTTCCAAGAAACTAGTGCAAAGGAAAACAATCCAGTCTCCATGGTTCGCCCCGCAGTTAGGAAAGAAGGATCTTACATGATCCACGACTCCTCCGTATCCCATAACAACCCGATACATGATAAGGAAAACTCCTGCGATAGGAGAATCTTTGTATCACTATATAACAAGGAAAGTAACCTCTATTTACTTATAAATACCGACCCATTCCACCACAAAAAGATGCGCATCGAAACGCCATCAACGGTTGAATTCTTTTCCTTTTAATAGAAAGAATCGGCTTAAGCATCGGAGAGCCGGTGATGAGTCAAAACTCATTAGATTTTTTAATCCATTTTTAAAGTATATTCTGAGATAAATGTTGGTTGTTTGCGAAATGTGGATACTTTACTCCAATTTCATTTTCTTGGAAAAGCTGGCAAAAGCTGAAATCTCTAGGTAAAAATCAGAATAAACAGTTCTGCCAAATTGAAGTCATAGCTGAAAATCGAAATTTGCGACAAGCTGGTTGTCGTTCAGTCAAAGTGCGACATCACCAAATTCAGCTTTGAGGAAGAAATGGAAGTCCTAAAAAGGGGTGAAGTCGTTACTTGAAGAAAGAAGTTGCGACAAAAGAAATGTGGTCGGAACTAAAGGCAATATCCAAAAGAAGAAATCCATGTCGCGACATCACTCTGATGTCGCGACACCAGCAGGCTCTGGCTTTGGGGACAGGCATCATCGGTCGCGACAAGGACAATCTATGAAGCCCTGAGAGGTCTTTGCAAAGAGGCAATGTTGCAACTAGTTTTTAAATGAAAGGCTCCATTTCATGTCGCGACACCACTCTGATGTCGCGAAATAAAGACATGAAGATTTAAGTTGCAACCGAAAATAAAGGTTGAAAGAGTGGCCACGGGAAATGGCAAAGCCACTGCGAAGCGGAGTGCGACCATTTACAAATCAAGGATCGAAGCGATGTCGCATTATTACAAATCAAGGATCGAAGCGATGTCGCGACCACTTTCGTTTAGGTCGCGACTGAAGAAGAGATAAGCATAATAAATCAAGGTGCGCTACTTTTGAACAATTGGGACTACATGCAATCGGAAAAAGAGCAACATGGTCGCGACATCACCGCGAAGTTCATTCTAGAATAAAAGGTGGGAAGGACGAGATTTGGTTGCAACAAAGAGGCGGGGTTGGGCCAGGAAGAAAGAAATGGGCGACGAAAGTGCGGCGACATCATATGAGGTCACAACATAAAGAATTGAAACCTTTGAAGGTAGAAGACCACCAACACAATCGAGACCCAGAAATCAAAGTCCTGACATAAATCATCATACAAGCAGAAGGTGGTGCCCAATCTAAGCTGTATCGCCTTCGGAAGGCACGGAAGAAGAAAGACAACGATGTGCATAGCATAGGCGAGGTCGACATCAACCTTTGGGCTGTGAGCAAAGAAGATTCGCGACTACAACGTGTGGCGATGTGAATTAGCGATTGCAAGAAAATTGGTTACCTTGAAACAAGAGATCTGGCCGATCACGAGCAATCGAGAAATCCGTATCGCGACATCAACGAGGTCGCGACATAGGACGATGTTTGGGCTTTTTCTTTAGAATTCCACGGAGCTTCTGGGGATTCATTTAATTTATTTTGACAGTTTAAATAGACAGTTTTAGAATAGTAAAGTAGCATCCGTCTTCACTACCCAAAAAAGGGGGAAAGGAGAGGAACTCAGTGTATAGTTTAGAGTAGATTTTTATTTCTCTTCTTTATTTTTAGTTTATTTCTTTTATGGATTTGAATGCAGCGTGCGAGAAATGACGGTAGAGTTGGATTTTTCTTCTTTCTGTTATTTTCTTAGTATTCTTGCTGAGAAAATTTATGAAATCTACACAATTGGAATTGTTCATCTCGGTTTTATTGCAATTACAGTGGTTGTACGTGATCGGTGCTCCATTTCTTAATTCGCAATGCAGTAATCAGAGCGCAGCTCTGCTGGATTTGATTTACATTTAGTTACAGTCTTTCCTGCACAAATATGGAGAACTAATTTGGGTTTGAATTTACTTATTTGGTGTCGTTTGTGAATTGTAAAGTTCCCAATAGTAGTACCTAATACCAGTAGAGGGAATGTATCTTACTCTGATATCCAGGATGCCCTCTGCGTGACCTGACGAGTGCGAGGCTGAGCATTCTTTTTGGGTATGTTCGACTACCATTGATGGCTTGTTGAGCTCTGAGTTCACTTTGATAAATCCCCGATTATTTCATGAGTGAAGTTGGAGGGGTGTATTTAACGATATAAATAATCGAGAGGGATTCACCTTAATCTAAAGGTAAGTTCCTAACCTGAGTGTTAGCTTAGATCTAATCAAGGGAAAGGACGAACCCATAGATACGGAGGTTGAGCCACCGAATTAAGTGGTAGAAGCTTTGCGAAAATCCCCAGAAGGAAGCGAAGTAGGTCTGTCGACGGGAAATGGGTATGAAGTATTGAGAGAGAAAAATACCCCGAGATCTTGCAAGAGGAATTTGGAATCTGAATGGCCGGTTTGAGTCTTGTCTTCCGAGAGAAGCAAGGATATCTAACCAGGTGAATAAGGAGAAATCGATTCAAAAATTAGAAATCTTGGACAAAATCGGATCCATATATAAACGAGCAATGCTTTAGTCTTTAGATTATTTGTTCATTGTATTTCATGATAGTTTTAAGTTTCTCATAGGAAGCGGATTCAATCCATTCTTATAGATACAATTTATTTTTTATTCATTTATTTTGTTTTAGCTTAGTTCAACAATATTCAATAGCATAGGATTTTAATTTTTGTTTTTTAGATAAAACTTTCACTATGAGTTCTTAGTCCAAATAGTTTGGAATTTTAGTAGTTGGGGTAGTTGATTTTAATTTGTTACCAATCTCTGTGGGAATGATACCTGGACTTACATTCAGATTTTACTACTTGTATGACCTGTGCACTTGCAGTGTCATGGACTTGACCTTATCTTTAAATCATGAACATTAAGAGAAAATTATTTTATCAAAGCAAACTTATCCAAAATGACATGGATACGAGTGAAGTGTAAGGCTCTTGTAACTATGTTAATTTGAGGGTTTTTAGTCTATGTAAGCATGTAAAAACTTGTTTGCCTTTTTCTATATAGACTAAAACCTCAAGAATTGCTTATAGTTAAGAGCCTTCCTCTCTTGCATCCATGTAGGCACAGATGGTTTGCTTGATAAAACCACTATGTATGTGTGATTTAAAATGAGGTCAAACGCTACAGATACTGAAGTCCTTTGAAGTGTGGAAATACGAATGTGAACTCAGGTATCATTCACGAGAAGATGAAGCAACTGAGCCTCAGATCGACTACTTGTGCAGAATCCCATACTATTTGGACTAAGCTTCGTAGTGAAGTTATCTAGGCACTGGCGCAAAGGTAAGAATCTATGCTATTGAGTGTGGGTAAAATGAAGAGCAAAAGTAAATGAGGAAAAAACTCAAATTGGCTGCAGAGGCGAATCTGGGTTTCTATGGCAGAAAACTGCCTCGGTAATGCAGTGAGGCAGTCGATTCACGACACTTTATGGCCTGTGGTCTGTTTGATCTGGAATTTCTAATTTTGAGGTGGACCTGCTCCATATTCACGGTTGAATATCGCAGCTGCTATAGAACAAGATACTGCCGACTACATTATAGCGAAAGATACGGAGTATCTCTCATACCTTTGCTGTTGATAACTGGAGACACACTCGCTCGGGATTTTAAGCGAGCTGCCACTACGCAATTGGTGGCTCGAATCTATCAGGTTCATCCTTTCCTTGATTAGATAGCGAGGACGCTGCAGACCAGGTGAACTCTACGATTGTTATATTGGTAAATACCCACTCGACCCTGAATTTATCAATGGCTCTCGAGAAACAAACGGAACTAAATCGTAGTGAGTCGACACCAGCCGGCTCTTAGGGAATCTCGTGAGGAACATCTGGCTGCTCAAGTATTCCTATCTTTGTGTGATCTTACTATGAGGCGATCTAACGGACATAAGCATTCAAACCCAAGTGATTACTCCATGACATATGTAGAGGAAAACATCTTGAAATCGGAAATCGACAGAGAAGCATACAGTACTACGTGAAGTGAAATGGGCATAGATCTTGTGCAACCTTTGGCAGTACAGTAGAAGCTTGAAAAGTAATTCCGAGCTGTGTAGATTTCATCAAATTTGGGACGTGTAAGAAAATAACAAGAAAATCGGCTCACTGAGTCACTGCACCCGATTCACTCAAATCCGAGAAAAGAAATAAACTAAAAATAAAGAAGCTGCTCTAAATACTGCGGTTCTCACTCACACGGTAATTGAAGGCGGAGAGCTACACTTTTACTATTTAAAACATGTATTTATGCGTCAAAATAAGTGGTCGAATCTAAAAGTGGAATTTACAAAAGCCGAAGCTCATCTCTATAATGCTGAACCTCAGTGATGGCTCCGAACATGGGCCTAACGATTGCTAGAGTGATCGATCTTGTTTTGTTGTTGCAACCAGGTTTTCTTTGCAGCTGCTTTGATCAATGATCGCTTGGATTACAACACAGTACATGACTCATCTTGCTGTTTCTCGGTGTTGATATTAAAGGCGCAGCCTCATGTTTGCGATATGCTGCTATAGCTAGCTACGAGGATTCACGACGGCAAATTTTAGGTGCGACCACCTTTTCTATTTGGCCTTGATGATTTCATGTTGACCTATTTCTTGGTCGCGGTAGTATTCTGCCTGTAGTTTCAGTACATAAATGACTTTCATAGTGATATCGCGACCTCTTTGCGCCTATTTATTTCTTCGAATTATGTTTCTCGGTTCTTTGTTGCAACAGCCTCTCTTTCCACGCTTTATTCTAGGCCGACCTCAGGTGATGTGACTGCATGCTACGATTGCATGTATTGGCCTTCAAAAGCAGTTGCGGCTTAATTTGGCCAAATGTAAATGGGGTTAGACTGCAGTGGTCGCAGAGCACATCATTCGATCGCGGTGTAATGAGCCAAAACTCCGGGACTAACGGCAAGGGCTTCGATTTGGCTTCAGGTTGCGACCTCCTTTCAACCTCTATTTTAGGTTGCAACTTAAATCTTCCTGTCTTTATGTCGCGACATTAGAATGGTGTCGCGACATGAAATGGAGCCTTTCATTTAAAAACTAGTTGCAACATTGTTCTCTTTAAGACCTCTTGACTGATCATGTTCGATAATGTCCTGATGTGGGTTGAATGTGTTATAGTCTAGATCATATTGATGATTCGTTCCTGTCTTACATTAAGTGCGACATTACCAGGTCTTCCTCGAAGGCTAATTTGTGATGTGTGACTGAACGGCGACAAGTAACTGCGTAAGCGTTTCCTTCGGTGCGACACTATTATATTGCTGATTTATTGATTTTACGAAGACACAGCTTTTAACTGTATTGCATGAGCGAGCTAACACAAACAAATCAGCCCCATTTATCTTTATGTTCATACTCAAAAATAGTTAAAAATCTAATAATTTTAGACTCATCAAGTTCTGAAACTTAATATTTTCCTTGTCCCAAGCAAGAAAAGAAAGAATTGTTTGTCCTCAAACAACTAAGTAAATTTTAAGGACATTTTACGATCATTCCATATTCTTTCTCATTCCCACCTTCTAAATACGGAAATAAATACCGACATCATTTTTAATTTCGGTTTCGATTCAAGAATAAGAAATGGTATACTTCTATCCTGAAATTTCTTGATGAACTAATGTATTTAAAACGGTTTATTCAACAAATTCTTGTACGTGTGTGTGTGTGTGTGCGAAGGTCTTCAATCCTTTTCATCTTCATATTTGAATTTAGTTAATCTTTTAGAGTGCTGCTTGGGTACATTTGTCAAAGTCCATAGGCTTATTTTCATATTGATCTCCGCTAATGTAGGTAAATTCAACCTTGAGATCAATGAGGTCTTTCAGGCTTGTAATGTTGGGTTTAGGTAATTGGGTATGGAAAAAATTTAAGTTGCAAATCACCCGGTTCCTTTTCCTCTTGTACTTGTTGCTAACTTTCACCATTTTTTTCTTCTTTGTACTTTGTTGATTCTCCTCCAATCTTGGCACGATTCTTCTTTTTGAATTACTTTTATGGAAATTTCAATTTCCATATGCACTTTATTCGAGCCGAGTTCCTTTGTTCTTGAACTCTTTGCTTTTGTTTTCTAAGGTTGGGAATAGTACAATGTTTTGTCTTCTTGAAACTCTGCTCTTAGAGAACTTTGGGCTAGCAACTCCCATACCAGTTGGTATTAGGGTACTAGGTGTTAAAACACTCCTACGAGCTTAATTGTTCAGAAATAGGCCTGAGACAAAATTTATTCCCTTTTTCACTATTCTGCATCTTTACTTCTTCACCTCCTTCATTGTAAAAAATTTACACGAAATATTTTCCTCCCAAACTTGACCTTCCCTTATAGTAGACTTTTTCTTGTACTGGAAACTGGATAATTTGGGCTCTTTGCTGCAGGATTATTGCACGGAAGGGAATTTAGGTTTTCAGTTGCTGTTTGTTGAAGAAATAAGGCTTATTTGGCTCAAATTAAGGAACTAGAGAATATGCTTTTAGCATATATTGAAGGTAGGCTTAGAAAAGCTCAAAGCACTTGAGGATGGCCCTATCCACTTCTTGTTGTTTGTTTCACCTAGATTCGCCTCAATCAATGATAACAAGTTCTAGGACTATGGACTCTAATCCAGAATTTCCCGAGAAGATGTTCCTAATTCTCAAAGTTTCATAAGTTTCGTTGACCCAAGTGTATTATTTCTTCAAGACTTGTACTTATTTGCGTACCTTACATTATTCCAACAAAGTACTTTGTTCCATCAGCAATAACCATTTTTCCAATTTTTGCAATCTATACTGAATTTAAACAATGCAGGTGGCACTCCTAATTTCCAGTTTAATTATTCATGTCCTTATTCTTCCTGAAATTTTGTTCTTGGGGAAGAACATAATTGTTTATTTGATTTATTGTACAGAAAAGGAATTTATTCTTTATTGCTAGGCGAATGACCACAAAAGCAAAATTTCTGAATCATGTTCATCCATCGATAAACATCTAATTATCCCGCAATCAAATTTTCATTCAACGATTGAAAAGCAATCAACAACGAAGAGTAACTATAAAATGAAAATTCAATCAAACATGAGGCCAGTAGGATGAACCAAATGGATTTCCATTAGAATTTTGGGGATGTATATATTGATAACATGCTAAAAAAAAAAAAAAAAAACTTTCAGTTTCACTTTCTTCTTTTGTAGGCCTTTTTAGGTATTATGTTGGGAGGATCTACATCAAAACTGGCCTCACTGGGATCAAACCTAGGGAATTTTATTTCAGCTTTTTGTCTCTCTAAGGCAGGGGGAATTTCCTTGCCCTTTGCAGATATTTCATTGTTTAACGCTTTGCCACGATAGGCGTGTTTTTCCCTCTCCCCACGATTCTTGTTCCTTCCACCTCGGAGATACATTAGCGGCTTAGACGAGTTCGATTGATCAAGTCCATACTTTCAACCGGGTTTTCTTCTATACTCATCATTATCTTCCAAGCTGGCAGTCTCATTCTTTCATTAACCTTTCAGACTCCTTGAATAGTTCCTTATATATGCTTGAACCCATCAATCTTCCTTAATATTCTCTCATTTTTCATCTCTTTCTCGGCTTCATCATGTTGACGGTCGACATCAGCACGAATTGATTATTATAAAAGGCTTGCATGCTTGTCTTTATTCTTCCATCATCTTTTCTTCTTGTTTGCGGGGTTCCTCCCTTGTAGAATTTCTTCTTCTATAAGTTCTCCAGTTTTCTTCCCATATCCGCTCCTTTCTCCTTGCTGTTGCTTCCATAAATTGTTCTTTGATATGTTGTTGCCTTTTCTATTTTAGTTCTCTCTCCTCCATCTCCCTTTTCATTGCTCTGAGCATTTCCATGATTCCCAGGTATTTCCTTCCACGCTACTAGTCCTTTTTGTGAAGCGAGCAATTGTTCCCGATACTTCTGAAATGAAGGATAGGTTGGGCTTACCACGAGAGGAGTTCTTCTTCTTCACCTTAGGAAGGACATGTATGCGCGCTTCCTCTACATTTCTCTTTATCAATTTTGCATTTGTCTCTGCTCTGTTTCAACATCTACTACCATCACCTCCTTCTGCCTCTTTCCTTTAGGTCCCCTTGTCACTCCTGTTAGGGTTAGAGGGGAAACCCGAGGACACTTTTCTTCTTCCTCCCAATTTCCCTTCACCCCTGCCCATAAACAAAGTCTGGTAATAATGGTAAGGTGAGGGATTAGTCCTCTTTTATTACTATGGTGGTATCCTCTGATTGATTCTTCAATCAGAATACCTATGTTCATTTTGTATCCTTTCAAAAAGGCATACAAAAGAATGGCCTCTGCTCTCACGGCGAGCAAAGGTGTTTAGTAGGCATTATCATAGAACATATGAAGTAAAACCATACCTTTGCTTCTTCAGTTAGAGCTCCTCTTTTGATGGCATGGTGGGGGTTCTTCTTCGTCACTTCCCATTTCCCTTTTCCTCTAGTCAACCGATTCACTATCTTTTCATAATTTGGGTTTTCCAACAACTTCTTACACTTTGACCCATGCTTAAAATCTCTCAATTTAAAATTTTCATTTATTCTTTTATCATCAAAGGGCACACAAACACCTCTCACATAAACAAAATCATCCTTCATTCCCACCATATTTGCATAGAATTCCTTGGGAAGAGCTGAAAATCCGGGTGCCTTGTGCTCGCAAAAGAATCCCCAACCTCTTTTCTCTATTACTTCGAAATGGAATTATTTTACCAAAACCTCTTTACTTTAAATTCCTTGTCAAGCAATCACCTTGTTCTAATTCTTGAGCTTCTTAGAAATGAAGTATTTTTCTATTCATACATTTGCTTCTTTCTCGGGTGGCTCATCCTCCTCTGGTTGGTTTCCTTTTTCAACATTTACTTCTTCCTCAGGGTGAGTTTCAGTCTGTATCTCTTCTACTGCCTCGACACTGTCTCGCATGATTTCGTCGATCAATCTATTAAGATTTGCGACTTCTTCTTGATGTGCTGCCATTAGTGAAGAATTATGAGGGTGCGGAAACTCTCTGGTTCTAGGGTTTCAAGATTTCAAAAAGATGGATGTAAAAGTGGAAAGGTTGGGATGAATTGCAGTTTAATGGAATTTGAAGTGGAACAGACGGCTGGGTTCAATGTCATGATTGCGATATGGGAGTCGCGACATTAAATATTGAGCCTCTTAATTAATGATTTTCGA
Source organism: Tetrastigma voinierianum (assembly GCA_016808115.1). Classification (NCBI taxonomy): domain Eukaryota; kingdom Viridiplantae; phylum Streptophyta; class Magnoliopsida; order Vitales; family Vitaceae; genus Tetrastigma; species Tetrastigma voinierianum. The sequence continues at coordinate 128,075 of JAEQBH010002832.1, forward strand.
TGAATTTTATTTTTAATGTTGGGACGCCCAAAATGAGAGGTTTAAAATCCTACTTTATTGAGTTTTGGACTTTTCTGGTCGTAACTTCAGGATTTTTGTTGCGACCTGAAATGTGGTCAAGACAAGGAATTTTTGATGTCACAACTTTCTCTTTTCTTTCCTTGCTTTATTTCAGTCGTGACCTCAGTTTCACTGTTTCGACTTCCTTTTCTAGTTGGTGTTTCCACATCCGGCATTCTTGGTTGCAACTTTTGGATTAGTGTTGCGACGAGGAAAATTTTCATGTCTTCTAAACAATCAAATTCCTGACAATTTCACTTTATTCAAATTCAATCCAAGACAACTACAACTCAATTCATCTTCTTCCGTACGAAATGTTGACAACCATCCACTATGCATCACATTCAAAATTTAAGCACCAAACAAAAGAATTCCCCAAACTTTCAATCATGCTATCAAGGCAAAATTTAAATAAAATCAAAAGTATCCTTTGTCTCTTATGCCGATTGAAGTTTGATTGTAGATACTCTCCCCTTTTTAACTTTCATTTCTTTATAAAATGAACAAAAATATTTACCTACTCTTCAATCAAATATGAATCAAATTTCATAAAGCTATCAGAAATGTAAACACAAAAATTGTAAACTATAACAAGAAAAATTTAAAACAAACTGATGTGGATTGCCTTCCACAAAGCTGCTCAATTTTTAGTCTTTAGTTGGACTTTCTGCTGCCATTGTTCTGTTTCTTCAATTTCCCTTATTCAGAACTAAGGGTTACTCTTCCAATTGCTTTCTCCCAAGGTAGTGCTTTAATTTTTGACCATTCACTTTGAACTCCTCATGATTGCTGGTTCTAAGTGTCACTACCTAAGCGTAGTAGCGATACCCTTTGTATATAGTCCGCTCCGTTTAGTTTAAGCTCTGGAAAGAGTCTTAGTGCGGAGTTGAATAACGGGACACGATCTCACACTTGCTTGGTCCTCACTCAAAATTCATTGATCATATGCATTTTTGTTTATCTTGTAGATTGGCACTATCATAGGCTTCATTCCTCAACACTTCGATTCATTTAAGCTGGAGTAGCCTCTCTTCTTTAAGCGACTTTGAAATCAAAATTTAGCTTTCTTAATATTTTATAGCTTTATATTCTGAGGTAGATGACAAGGTTTCCAAGACAAGCTTTGTATGGGGACATTCAATGGGAGTTTAAAAGCAATCACATGCCCGAGTGCATCATCAAGCTTCAAAGACCAATCTCTTATGTTAGAGACTTACAGGTCTTTTCGAATTTTCTTTATCTCCTTTGTTGGAAATTTCGAAACGCCCATTTCGTTTGAGGATGATAAGTCAAGCTCATAATGTGTTTGATACCATATGCGCCGAGTTTGTCAAACACCTTATTTGCAAAATGGCTCCTCCCATAAGCGATTATGGTTCACGGGTGTCCCAAATCTGCGAGAATATTTCTTTGTAAAAATCCCTGGCTAATATTGGCATCATTCTTTAGACCGGCTGCTTGCCCTCGACCCGTTTTGATACATAATCCTGACTAGGAGTATGTATATATTTCCAAATGGCTGGAAAAGGCCCGCAAATCCATTCCCCCATACATCAAGCAATTGCCTTTACGGGATACCTTGCGGGGGCATCTCATGCCTTTGCGTGTTTCCCATTCTTTGGCATTGATCACATAACTTCACCCACATTCGAAACAATCCTTAAAAATAGTAGGCCCATTAAAATCACATTTGGAGAATTTTGTGGCATTTTTATCTCCACAAAATGTCCTCCATATGGTGATGCATGACATTCTTGTAAAATCTTGCTTTGTTCACCCTCGTACACATCTCGCCTGCTCAGGATCAACTCCTCTTTTAAACAATAATGGACTACGGATGTATTTTTGCTATTAGTCCTTAGCTTTTTTCTGTGGTAGCTGAATTTTTACGGTGGCATAATTCCACAAGCTAAGAGTTCACCAATATCGGCATACCAAGGTGTTTGGGCGATAGTTGGAACTCTTGTTCATGCGGAAAATTTTCTGCTATTTCTCTTTCTTCTTCTTGTACAGTAGGTTTTTCCACTCTTGACAAGTGATCGGCTATCACATTATCAAAACCCTTCTTGTCTTTTATTTCTAAATCAAATTCCTGCAATAACAGTACCCACCTGATCAATCTTGGCTTTGCTTCTTTATTTGCCATTAGATACTTAATTGCTGCATGATCAGTGTGTATAATAACATGGGACCCCAAAATATATGGCCTAAATTTTTCACATGCAAACATTATTACCCGGTATCTCCTTTTCGATGGTAGAGTAATTTTCACGAGCTTCATTAAGGTTTCTTGGCATAGTATATGGCCTTGAACACTTTTTCATCTTTACGTCCTAATACGGCTCCATTGCAAAATCAGCGGCATCACACATGATTTCAAATTCTGTTCCAATCTGGTTTTGCCATGATGGGAGCTTGATTAGTACGAATTTGATTTCTTCAAACGCGTGCAGCGGGATTCATCAAAATAGAACTTAGTATCTTTTTCGGTAATTTGCATAGTGGTCTAGCAATTTTGAAATCTCGATAAATCTTACGCCGTCTAGCATGTCCTAAGAAACTTCTAATTCCCTTGTAGTGGGTGGCATCAAATTTCTTATAATTGAAACTTTTGCTTGGTCTACCTCAAGCCCTGCTGCAGAAATCATGTGCCCCAAGACAATTCCTTTTGTAACCATAAAATGGCATTTTTCCCAATTCAAAGCTAGATTCTTGTCCTTGCACCTTTAATCTTGTCCTAAGTTATGCGAGGCATTTTTTCAAAGCTGGATCCATACTTTGTAAAATCCATGAAGATCTCCATATTCATACCTTCATCGAGAAAATATAGACATCATGCATCTTTGGAAGGTACGGGGCATTACACAAACCAAATGGCATTCTCCTAAAAGCAAAAGTACCAAATGGGCATGTAAAGTGGTTTTCTCACGATCTTAGTGCAATAGCAATTTGGTTATCGAGTATCCATCAGCAAAAGTGAGGGTGTCTGCCCTGACCTATCGACGCTCGATCAATGAAGGCGAGGAAAGTGATCTTTGGTTGTAGTATTCAATTTTACGTAGATCAATACACACCCTCCATCTGTCACGGTTCTTATAGGAGACTCCAGTTCATTCTTTTCATTCACGAATCACGGTGAATCCACTTTTCTTAGAACTACATGCTGGGCTTACCGAACTATCGATATAGCATATATAAAACACGCATTTAACCATTTGAACTATTTTTTGACAACTTCTTGCATCACTAGGTTCTTCTCCTTTGATGCTCAATAGAAGTTTTGCATTATCGTCGGCAATATTTTTGTGTGCATGCGAATGGAGGTTGATACCACCGGATCCTCAATTGACCAAGCAATTTCTTCCTTGTATTTTCTCAAAATTTCCAGCAACTTCTGTTCTTCAACTTCAGTCAATGCAGCTGATATGATAACTGATTTTCTCTTTTCTGGTTCTAAAACTCATATTTCAAATGATTGGGTAATTCTTTCAATGTTAACCCTTCTGCACTAATTTCCTGCTCATGAGTTTGCTGTTTCTGGCTGCATACTTCATCTTGATTGTTTTCTTTTATACTCGAGATTTGTTTCTTTGTTAAACAAATTTGAAAGCTGATGCTTCTGATCAAGACTCTCAAGATCTTTGAAAATTCATCTCAATTTCATTGATAGGCATTGAAGGATACAATAAGAATTCAATTCAACATTGAAGGCTATTGTTTCCTCTGACTACGCCAACTTTACGCCTCTACATCAGGATGTTCCAAACTCCTATTAATTTTAAAGTGCACTGCTTCATTTCCCACCCTCAGTGTCAGTTCACCTTTCTGTACATCTATCAAGGCAGCTCCAGTTGCTAAGAAAGGTCTTCCCAGCAACAAAGGAACTTGTGTATCTTCCTCCATCTGCATGATAACAAAATCCATTGGGAAGATGAATTTCCCAACCTTGACAAGTACATCTTCAAGAATACCTTCTAGTTGTGTCATTGATCTATCAGCCATTTGCAATGTAATTGCTGTTGGGGTAAGTTCCCCCAAATTAAGTCTCTGCACAACTGATAGAGGCATCAAATTTATACTAGCGCCAGAATCACATAAAGCTTTCTTGAATTCATATTTCCCTTTATGGAGCATGGAGTGAAAGCTGCCGGGTCCTTCATTTTCTTTAGGAGCTTTTCTTTGGATAACGGCCTTGTAAGTAGCGGTTAAGTTTACTATTCCTCCTCGGCTATCTTCCTTTTCTTTCTCGATGTCTCCTTGCGTAAATTTGGCATAAATGGCGTTTGGTTGATCACCTCTTGCAAATGGGATATTGATTTCCTATTTTCTTAGAAAATGTCTAAGAATTTGAACAAGCGTTCTTCTCTTTTGCCTTACGAAGTCTACGTGGAAATGGCGCGAAGGTGTATAATTTGATACTCCTTCATGCATTTGCTCATTACTTCCTTTCGAATTTGTTGTCTGTGTGCTTGCTCTTATATCACCCCAGCTCCGATCTCTTTCTTGTTACGCCTTAGTCTCTTCTTTCCTTTCTTTCCTTATGTTGTTGCTTAAATCCTTCCCACTTCTTAACTGAATTGCCATGCAGTCTTTTGGATTCTTTTAAGTGTCACTAGGGAATGTACCCTTGCTCTGATTTGGCATATTCAGGGCCAGTTGCCCTACTTGTGTTTCCAAGTTTTTCAACGAGGCACTTATATTCTTCTGAAACACTTGAGTATCAGACTTGAAAGCTTCCAAGTCAAACAGTTTTTGTTCATGGAATTGTAATAGCCTCTTGTTGTCCCCTATGAACTGCAGCATTTGTTCTTCAAATGGTTGAGTCCTCCTTTGACCCTGATAGTCATTTTACACCTTCGCTCCTTGATCTTCTTCTGCTGGAACCTTGGTGGCTGCTGGTGTCCTTGTTGAGGATTCTGTCCATGTCGTGGGCCTTGTAATGCCCCTCCACCATATGAGAAATTCTCATGGTTCAGTCTTTGGAGTAATGTGGGCGGGTTAGAGTTTGGCTTGAAATGGTAATTTCTTGGCTCATTCACGTACTTAACCTCCTCGACACCATAAGAATCTTCTTATGTTGGTACATCAGCACTTCTTCTCATAAGTTCTCTTCCCACTGCTCCTATTTCTTGCGCAGTGTGCATTTTTCTCTCCTGTTTGTCCATCCTATGCATTATGGCATCTAACTGCCTCCGTAGGCGTCATTTTGCTCGACTCCATGACCCACTTTTCCTCTGTTGTTACCCCTTGGCTTCAGTGGAGCTTTCATATTGCATTTGGCCAGGTCTTCTATCAGATCTCTAGCCTCTTCAGCACTTTTTCGTTTGAATGCTCCACAGCATGAAGCATCAATAATACCCTTAGATGTATCATTCAAGGCATGATACACTATATCCATCTGGGTTTTTAAATCAATTCCATGCATAGGGCACCTCTTCAGCAACCTCTTGAATCTTTCCCAGGCTACATATAGGCTCTCATCTTCCCCTTGTTGAAATACTATTATCTCTCTTCTTCTCTTTGAGGTGAGAGATGGGAGAACACGCTTGGTAATGCCTCTACCGACTCTTCCACAGTATCAGCGAACCATATGGTAGCGATTCATACCATGTTGGGCATATATCTCTCAAAATGGGAAGGATGCAACTTTATCACCTACAGTCTCACACCATTCGGCTTCCAACGTATTTGCCATCTGAGAGAAATCTACCCGGGTGCTGTTTGGGTCTTCGATTGGGGTGACCGGTGGGCGAAAAGTGTTGTTGCCGATTGTAATCAAAGGCTTTAGTTCGAAGTTATTTGCGTCCGCAGTGGGCATTTGTCGTTGCGAATACTCTTCTGAATAATAAGCCTCGAGAAATCCTCCATTATTTGTCGATAATGGGAGGCCTTCACAGTTCTTGTCCTCTGTTCCTTTGTCTGGTCATGTCTCTCATCTACGCCATAGCTGCGTTTTCTTCTCTTTTAGTCTTTCTTAAGCTTCCTAGAAAGTGTTCTTTCCAATTCGTGTGCTTTGGAATCGGTCGAGAATCATTTCCTATGCATTAAAGTTTCTGTCAAAAACACACTCAGTTAATAGGATTAGTCAAACTAAACAAACATTTTCAACATGGCTTGTTAAAGATCGATGGTTGATGCATTGCTTGAAAAATTATTTTGTTCTTTTCTTTTATACAATGTCCAAATTAGTATTTCCCTCTTTTGTCAGAATATTGATCTATTTAATTCTTTCAATCCCCGGCAACGGTGCCATAAAAACTTGTTTTCCTTTTTCTATATAGACTAAAACCCCTCAAATTAACATAGTTACAAGAGCCTTACATTTCTCTTGCATCCATGTCATTTTGGATAAGTTTGTGATAAAATAATTTTTCTCTTAATGTTCATGATTTAAAGATAAGGTCAAGTCCATGACCTTTGCAAGTGCCACGAGGTCATACAAGTAGTAAAATCTGAATGTAAGTCCAGGTATCATTCCATAGAGATTGGTAGCAGATTAAAGATCAACTACTGACTACTAAAATTCCATACTAATTTGAATTTAGAACTCTGGTAGAAAGTTTTATCCCCACAAACAACAAAAATTAAAATCTGCTATTGAATATTGTTAAACTAAGCTAAAACAAAAATAAATGAATAAAAATAAATTGTATCTATAAGAATGGATTGAATCAGTTTCCTGTGAGAAACGAAAACTATCAGTGAAAAACAATGAAACAGTCAATTCCAGCACTAAAGTACATTGCTCTGTTTTATATATGATCTGATTTTTGTCCAAGATTTCCTAATTTTTGGAATTGGATTTCTCCATATTCACCGGTTATATATCCTTGCTTCTCTCGAAGACAAGATCAAACTAGCTACCTGTATTCCAAATTCTCTTGCAGATGCGGGTATTTTCTCTCTACCAGTATTTCATACCCATTTCTGTTGTGAAGACCTCTTGCTTTTTCCTTCTTAGGATTTTAAGCAAGCTTCTACCACTTAATTGGTGGCTCAACCTCGAATCTATGGGTTCATCCTTTCCCTTGATTAGATCTAAGCTACGGGTTAGGAACTTACCTTTAGATTAAGGTGAACTCGATTATTTATATTGTTAAATACCCCTCGACTTCAATTATGAGCGAATGGGGGTTTATCAAAATGAACTCTCGAGCTCAACGGTTCTTCAATGGTAGTCAAACATACCCGAGAGAAAAGAATGCTCGGCTCTCGGGAATCTCGGAATACGTGTCACGGAGGGCATCACGGATATCGAGTAAGATATTCCCTCATTGGTATTAAGGTACCTGTGGGAACTACAATTCTAAGCGACACCAAATAAGTAAATTCAAACCCAAATTAGTTCTCCATATTTGTGCAGGAAAGACTGTAACTAAATGTAAATCAAATCCAGCAGAGCTGCGCTCTGATTACTGCATTGCGAATTAAGAAATGGAGCACCGATCACGTATAACCACTGTAATTGCAATAAAGCTGAGAGAAATGAATTCGAAATTTGTCTAGATTTCATAAATTTTTCGACTGATAATACTAGAAAATAACGAAAGAAGAAAATTCCAGCTCTACTGCGTCTCTGCACGAGTTCGCGATTCAAATCCAGAGAAAAGAAATAAACTAAAAATAAGAAGAAATAAAATCTACTCTAAACTATACACTAAAGTTCCTCTCCTTTCCCCGCACTAAGGTAGTGAGGCGGAAGCTACTTTACTATTCTAAAGCGTCTATTTATCTTTGTCAAAATAAATTGGGTGCGAATCCCCAAAAAGCTCCAGGTGGAATTCCCAAAGAAAAGCCCGACTCACTATCACATGCCGCGACCTCGAGTTGATGTCGCGACATGGATTTCTCTTGATTTCTCGTGATCAGTCGCGACCTCTTTGTTTCTGTTGCAACCAGTTTTCTTGCAACTGCTTTGATCAATGGTCGCGACATCGTTTGTAGTCACGACCTTCTTTGCTCAGTGTTTCTCCAGTGTTGATGTCGCGACCTCAATTTCATGTTACGACATCGTTGTCTTTCTCTTCTTCTAACTACGAGTTGCGGCGATTTTGGGATTCTGACCACCTTTGTTTGTATGATGATTTCATGTTGTGACTTTGATTTCTTGAGTCGTGATTGTGTTGGTGGTCTTACGCTATAGGTTTCAATTTTATGTGGCGTGACCTCATAGTGATGTCGCGACCTCTTTTCTTGCTCATTTCTTTTCGCCAGTGCCTTCGGTTCTTTGTTGCAGCAGGAATTTCCTCTTCCCACCTTTATTCTGGGTCGACCTCAAGGTGATGTCGCGACCTCATGTTGCTCTTTCTACGATTGCATGTAGTCCCGATTGCTCAGTAGTTCGACCTTGATTTATTATGCTCATCTCTTCTTCGGTCGCGACCTAAGCAGTGGTCACAACATCGTTTACGATCCTTGATTTGTAAATGGTCGCAACTCGGTTAACAACAGGGCTTTGGTTTGAAAACTGGTTAACCCTCCTTTCAACCTCTATTTTCGGTTGCAACTTAAATCTTCCTGTCTTTATGTCGCGACATCAGAGTGGTGTCGCGACATGAAATGGAGCCTTTCATTTAAAAACTAGTTGCAACATTATTCTCTTGCAAAGACCTCTCTTATGGCTTCATAGACGAATCCTTGTCGTGACCTCGGAGTGATGTCGCGTCCTCAGTTGTATTCAGTTGGTGTCGCAACATCAGAGTGATGTCGCGACATGGATTTCTTCTTTTGGATATTCCCTTTAGTTCCGACCACATTTCTTTTAACGCAACTTCTTTCTTAAATGCTGACTTCACCCCGCTTTTAGGACTTCATTTCTTCCTTAAAAATTTGAATTTGGTGATGTCGTGACTTGGGCGTGACAACTAAGCTTCTGTCGCGACCACAGGTTACTAGTTGCGACTTCAATTACTGGCACGTAAGCGGTTTGTCGATTTTTCTTTGAGATTTTAGCTTTTGCTGTATTTTCTTGCAAAATGAAATTTGAGTAAAATATCCATTTCTGCAAACAAATCAACATTTATCTTGTAATATACTCAGAAAAATGGATTAAAAATCTAATGAGTTTTGGACTCATCGGCCCGACAACTTTCTCATGGGACCATCTAACAGTGTAGGTTGCGGGTTATCTGACGTCCGACTAAGCGAGGCCAGGCCCTAGCGACTTCAGAAGATCGGCCCGAGTCGGTAAGCACCATCGGTTGCTTGTACGTAGGAGCAGTTCCTACACAAATAAAACTAAATTCTCGGTGGGCGATGGTATGGGCAGTTCATGAAGGAGTCACTGACCATCTAGGGCCTTAAGACCGGCGGGCGACTGGTCGACCATAGAGACACTCTCGAAACTCTGAGGTATCTCTTGTGAGATAGAGGCACTTCATCTCACTAACCAGCGTTTGCTGAGAGACCAGGAGGAACTCACCAGATAGATGCAACACCCGCAGGAAGAACAAAGACACCACGACGTTCCTCGAAACGTTGACGGAGAAGGGAGAAACAACCAAGCTAGGAGCGCGGTCTTAAAGCCCCTTGGAGAGGATGCGTGGGGGGATGCGCAGTAGGAACAACGAGAGGTAATGGACCCATCCTTTATCGGCGGGGAGACGAGGGGGCGATCATGGGAGCGTTTCCCTTGACATCAAACTCAACCACATGAATGGGCGTAAAAGGATGAGCTCCAATCTCCATGGATGCTTTGGTCCAACAAATAGAATCCCCATTCACGACCGGGGTACTACACTTCCCCCTCCCTGCGAAGTTCAGAATGCCTCAGATCGAAATGTTTGACAGAACAAAAGACCCTGTAGACCACCTCAATACTTACAAGAATCAAATGGAGCTACACGGATACCAGGACCTCGTGAGATGCAGAGCCTTCGCTATCACGCTAAAAGGCCAAGCGTTAGCCTAGTTCAACAGACTATCGTCAATCTCATCCTTTAGAGAGCTATCCATCAAGTTCATCCTCCCTTCATGGGCTCGAGGCGTACGAGGCCCAGAGCTATCACTTGTTGACTATAGCCAGGCCCTGTGGGGAGAACTTGAGGTCACTACGTCGAGGAAGGTTTAACGAGAATCATTAAGGTAGATATCCCGGATAGAGGCGTTTTCCGTCAGCTGCTTTCATCGCTAGGGCTAGGCGTGCATCGAAGACACGATGTTTTCCGTCTAAAAACCCTCCCGGGCAAACATGGCCGGGGTGCTTCATCACTTGGAGACAAATACCATCAACGGTGAGGAAGCCCCTTGTAGCGGAAAATATGCATTGTAGGAGAGCGAGGAAGAAAAAGCGAGAGCGAAGCCCCAGGAGAAGAGGAGATAGAGATAGATCCCCAGGAGAAGAGGAGATAGAGATAGATCCCCACGAAGGGACAGAGGGAATAGAGAGCGGTCTCCAAAGAGACGATGCAACGTCAAGGACCACATGGGCCCACCTCAGCCCGAGCTGCAGCAGTGATATCCACCCCATCAATTCACCCCCTTGACAGCCTCGGTGTCATAGGTCCTACGTGAGACGCACGAAAATTTTTTAAGGTGGCCATCTCAAATGAAGACACACACTGTGAAAATTTCAAGCGAAGTATGAATTCCACAAAGTTATGGACACGAAGCAGATGATTGCATCAACTAAGAAAGGAAGTGAATGCGATCGGCAGCGGACATCTTAGCGGCAATTGCCCTCAGGTCGAGGCCGGGCTGCCCTATCGCCTCGTCATTCTTCACATTTCGGCCACAGGCAACCCTTGGAAATCCATGCATGATCTACGGGGGTTTGCGGGAGAATCGGCTCGGCCCGGAAGGCTCGGCTTGAAAATTCTTGGGTTTCATGGTACGTTTGCCCGGAATGAGAGGCAAATCCCGGATAAGATAAAAGTCGGTGCTGGAGGCATCGCGGCCTCTTCAGGAACACGAAGTTCAACGTTTGGCGGGAGGAATAGGCTGCTCTAAGCAAGCACATATCTAGATCCAACGACAAGTGCCAGCCGTTCTTTCAGGTTCTTAAAAGGCCTTCCATTGGGACGCCTAATGCTAAAAGGCATTCTCGGCGCTAAAAACTTGCTTGAGCTCTCCCCCCATTTTAGTAAGCCCTTCCTAGGGAGAACTCCTCACCCTTTATTTGGTCGTTTCAGATTTCTCAACTAACACCACCCTGGTCAGAGAGCGAGATAGAGTATAGCAGTCGGCCTATTACTGCAGCCGAGCTCTTAGAGAAGCGAAGAAAAGGTATCTAAAGATGGAGAAACTAAGCATTGGTGACCACTGCCAGGAGGCTTCGACCATATTTCCAGGCTCACACTATTGAAATCCCAGCAAGAAAACACCCAGTAAACGGCGAGATGTGCACAAGCTAGAGACCTCGGGAGGCGATAAAATAGGCGTAAATTTGGCTTGAGTTCGACTGTCGGATCTGAAGCCAGGACGACGGTCAAAGAGCGAGGTTTTAGCGAGATTTCATCATGGAATTCACCCCATCAAACACATCGACGAAGCCCACTAAAACTACTCAATTAGTGCCCGACTTACCCATCTGAAGGTTGCCTGTAGATGGGGCCGCCAATTCCCAAGGAAGCGAGGCGGGTTTGATTCTAACCTCTTCGAACAGGATTGACGTGGAATACAAGCGTCCAAATTGGATTTCAAGCCTCTAATAACGAGGCCGAGTACGAAGTTGTCATAGCCGGGCTTAATCTGGCCCATTCCATGGAAGTTGATCAATTGGAGGTATGTAGTGATTCCTAGTTAGTGGTGAAGCAGATAGAGGACTCCTACAAAGCCAGAGGTGAAAAAATGATCCTTTACCTCAAAAGGTGTGAGAAGTGTTTAAAAGTTCATAAGAGGTTGGTCGGGCATGTCAGGGACGGAAATTGAGCGGATGCCTAGCAAAGCTAGCAATAGCATCACGAGAGGATCTAGATAAACTAGTAGCGATAGAGCACCTCGGGAACCACGCCGGTGGCGTCATTGATGAAGAGTATCCTCGGAAATGTCGGCGGTGGATGGACCCGTACAGGATTACCTAGTGGACGGAATATTTGCCAAGCGATCAAAGGGGCCTCTGGCTTCGGGATGAGACGGATAAATTCACCATTCATCGAGGACCCTTTATTAGCGAGGTTTTCTCGCCCCATCCTTAAATGTGTAGGAAAGGAAGGCTAATTGTAATAGCTCAGAGAAGTGCATGAGGCATCTGTGACAACCATATCGGATCGAGGACAGCGACAAAGACCTTGAGGCAGGGGATATTATTAGCCTACAATGCTCGAAAGGCCGCCATGGTGGTTAAAAATCTGAGATCTCTGTCGAGAAGCGAGCTTAGATCTCTCACGCCTTCGGCGCGACCTCGATCACAAGCCCTTGGCCTTTGCTGTTTTCAGTGGTGGGCTGGACATCTTTGGGAGACCTACCCGTGGGAAGGGCCGAGTGCAGGATTATTGTTGTAGGAGTGGATTACTTCACCCAGAGTGGTAGGCCCAGAACCAGTATGATCAAGAACAAGATGCATGCTTTTCGTTTTGGCGTTTCCATAATGTACGGGATTAGATTCTTTAAAAAATACGGTATCGATAATGGGAAACAGTTCGACAATCTTAAGTTCAGAGATTTCTACGCTAAGCTCGGAATCAAGAATTACTACTCGTCAGCTCATGCGAGTGTGAATGACGAGAAGTCAACATAAGGACTCGGGCGACATTAAAGACTAGATTGGAAAATCTAAAGGGAAAATGGGTAGAATGCCTCCACTGAAATTATTAGGGGCATCTGAGAACTACCTTAAATCGGCCTTCGAGAAACCCACAGTTTGCTCACAGCATTGAGTCTTATATAGTAGCTCCATTGAGGTTAATTTAAAATCACGAGTTGAGTTACATGGAAATGCAGGAACACAACGAGGAGATTCTTCGCACGAACCTTGACCTCTAGAAAGAAAAACATGAGCGGGTTCTAAAAGCGCGTTGATGACTATCATGAAAGACCACCTGAAATATTGATAGAAGGTCGGGCTAGAAGTTTAAGCCGACAGCAGTTTGAAACTCCTGCCGACGAGAAAGGCCACACATGGGAGAAGCTAGGTTATTGAGTGGAAAGGACCACTATGTGGTATCGAAAATGGTAGACTTGGCAGCTATGAACTAAACATAAGAGGGAGAAAACCTTGCCATTCTTGGGCAATGTTTAGACACCTCGGGCGATTACGATAAACCTCAGTTGTAGCTTTTAATAAGAAACGCACAGTTTTACCTTAATAACTGTCTTTGTGTTCATTTTCAACCTGATTAATATTCTTGTAGATCGTAAAAAAATAAAAAAAAATAAAAAAATAAAAAAATACAAACAAGCAGGCTTATCGAGACAAGTACACGCTTCAAAACATGCTTTTATTTTGAATTATCTCGAGAAGAAAGAGAATTACAATAAACCAAATGGTTCTCTACATCTCAGAAAATTACAATCATCAAAGCCTTTCTCTATATGATTCTTCTCACATTTGAGAAGATCGATAGGCCTTTGATCAAAGGCAAAAACCTGAAAGAGAGAGAAAAAGAAGAAGAAGGATAAGGAGAAGGAGAGAGAAAAGAGGGGAGCAAAGGAATAATGGAGGAAGCGGGACTTAAAAATATTCCCTTTGAGCGCCTGTCCTACGAATAGTTCCACCGGTCGAGTTCCATCAATGGGTGGGACTGGGGAACAACACGACTCCAGCGAGGGAGGGACTGAGAAAAACACAGCTCTACAAAATGGCGGGAGCGTCGAGACGAAGGCGTCGGCTCTGACCACTCAAAACTCCATGGTGGCATTAAGACCCACAGGCTTAAATGTGTATGAACTCGGAGCCTTTGTCGAGAAGAGAGGAAGAAGGTTGGGAGCTTAGTATGACATAAACCATTGAAGAAAGGCGGTTATTTATAAATAAACACAGGCGCTGAGAAGCCGCGCGATCTGTTCGATTCTCCATAGATTTGCATTAAAACCCTTTGTGTTTCCCGAGGGAAGGGAGGCAAGAACTCTGTGACTAAAGGAGACATACGGCTCGATTTCAAAGGGCCATATAGCTCGGTTCATGGAGCAACGGCCCGGAAAGGCAGTAGCGAGGGCCTCATAGCTTGGCAAGGCCATGCGGCTCGGTTTGAAAGGGACCGTGGCTGGTTGTGAACCTGCGGCCCGAAGGCAGTGGCCAAGGGCTGTGGCTCGGCTTCCAAGGAGCCATGCATTTCCCGGTTTCAAAGGGGTCATGTATTTCAGTTCTTAAGACCCTAACGACTGAACCAGTAGCCGGGCCGCGTAGCTCGATTTAAGGGAGCCATGGCTCGGTTCAAAGGAGTCCGTGGCTCGGTTGAAGAGCCGCAGCTGTCGAGCCTTGTGGCTCGGTTTCAAAGAGAGCCTTATGGCTCAGTTTCCAAGAGGCTTGGTAGCTCGGTTTCAAGAGCATATAGCTCGGTTGAGGGCCGTATAGGCTCGAGCAGAAGGCACCTTGTGGCTCGGCGTCAGGAGCCAGCAGTGAGGCTGAGAGTTTCAAGGGCCATGTAGCTCGGTCCTTAAGAAACTAATAGCCCAGAAGGCCAGGTAGCCAAGGAGGCATATAGCTTAGTTTCAAAAGAACCAGGTAGCTCAGTTTGATGAGAGCATAGTAGCTCAACCAATCAAGGGCATGAAAGCTCGGTATTTTAAAGATTGGATGACGAAACCCTATTACGGGTCATAGAGAAGGCCAGAAAAAGCAGAAAGATGAGGGAAGGACATCCATATAACAACCGAAGCCAATGTCAGTACGGATGTAGGGGCTTAGAGCTGAAGTTGCTTGGGGAATGACAAAAGTGCATACAAGGGACTAGCGATTGGGGAGTAGAGCTACGGCCTTATCAGAGGTGCAAGCCTCGGACACGTGCGAAGTCAGAGGGAGAAGCCCCGCGACAGCGGGGGGAAGAGCCGGCCTCGGCGGGAATCACCTTTACCAATGAGGCCCAGGCTAGGAGTATCGGAGAGTACACAGGATGCCTCATCACCAAAGAGTTCTTGTATTCTCTTCATCGGGGAACTTGAGAACAGTGCAAAACACAGGAAAGCATTGGCAACTGCGTCGGAAAGCAAGCCATACGGGGCCCGAGTGTAGGCCTTGTCCTCGCTCCACTATTACTCCATCCCTTTATTGTCACCCAGCCTCCGGCTATGGAGGTCCCAATCATGTAGCGTTACTCTCGGCCAATGACGCTCACGGAGCTCTTGGCTTCAAAAGCCTCTCGCGGGCCCGATCAGCGCCCCTTGCTGGTGCATAGTTCTTCCACTGGCGACTGAAACTCTTCCTTAACCACCATGACTCATCCACCAGCAACCTTAGGCCCTCATGGCCTTTTTTTCTCTGTCTTGACTCTACTTTGCGATCAGGTGTGTAGATCGGTTATACCCCAAAAGCATCATCGGTCAAGCTTTATATCGGGCTTGTGGCTCGACCTCAGGAAGTCAGGAAATGACCTTCGCCTTGTATGCTCTTGCCACCTTAGTAGAGCTCTCGGCGAGGCTTGGCCCTCCTCATTGGGTCCTTTATATAAGTGGCCCAGTGCGCGAGGAGCAAGGTGGAGTTAGTAGATAACATTAACCTGACGACCCAGGACGGATAAAGAAGGCCTTTCCAGACATACGAGAGGCGACTGACTAGAGTGATAAGGCGGAGCCTCCCCTCAAGCGCACGGGGCTTCCAACCTTCTTGAGATCTGAGGTCAGAAGGATAAGATCGACAACCAGAGCGGCCCAGGCTCCACATTGGTGGTGAGTCCTCGCTCCCTCGACAGGCGATAATTTCCCACATCTCCCTTTATCGGAGTGGAAGACGTGGCATTTTGCGTCGAAGGGCTCCAGCTAGAGATAGGAAGAACTTTCAAAGGAGGCTCGGCAGCCTTTCTCGAATATCCCTTGGTTCTTGCAACAGAGGATGAGCGACGCTATGCACCCGCCACCTCGGACACCTCGGTCGAAGAGGGCAGCGCCTCCCCCACTCACCCAAACTTGGGCGTGTGATCCCTGCTCCTTGACAGGCGATCGCGGAACAAATACTTCCAGCTTCATGACCTTACCACCGGGGGTAGGGGAGGAGGGGAGTGCTCTGAGAGGGAATCCTGGCTTTCACGGCACTGCAGCTTTCCTTTTCTTCACGGCAATGGCCGATCACGGGCTTGAGTTCTCCCTCGAGTTAAGCACACGTGAGAGGCCCCCCAGAAGTTTCTCACCATAGCGGGGCGGAGGAGACCTCGAACAAGGGGAATAAGAAGGGCTCACCGAAGAGTGAGAGGAATGTCTACTGATCAGATCGGGAATCGCGTGACACTTATGGCTAACAGTACACTTCCTTCTCGCAGGAGTAAGGTGGGACGGATGCACGAAGGCAGCGTAATAATGAGAAGTCAAGAACATAGCAAGACCTTTAAAAAGTTGGCCCTTACTAGCATAGACGAAAAACTCACGCAAGTTCTCACAGGCAGTCCATACTATCGGAATCTCCAGAGTATCGTCTTGATCAGTTGGGTTGTATTCCCAATGTCGACCCTTGACAAATAAATAGCGCTCTTTCGATGCTTGTGTGGGAAGAGGTGAAATGATAGGTGCGCGATGGCTCGCTTTGAAATATACAAGAAGCCTTCGAGGCCTCTTTCCGCATTTGAAGAGATCAGTGATGGGGCTATCTTAGGGACAGGGCCGCATCCTAAAAAAAAAACCGGAAGGCTGACAAGGCCTTGAAGTGGAGAGAGCTAGGACGGGCATACATTGAAATGTTGTATGACATTTTTTATGGAAGGGTGTAAAGGGAAGCGGAGACCGTTCTCAAAGGGCGCCTCAAAGAAGCAGACCATCTTAGGAACGAGATCAACATAAGACATAAGAAGATCAGGACACCAAATTCGGACACCAAAGGGAGGTCTATAACAGTAGCGAAAGTTTTAGCAAACAAAGGCTCAACCCGGCTAGGGCCCACGGCATCCGCGTATCTCAAGGAAACCCTCGGATATTCAGAGCCACAGGGATACCTAATCTCGCTAATCTTCTCCTTGCTCTTGCCTGGTGGAGGAAGATAACCTACTGGAAGGACCCCGGTAACCACAGTGGCAAGACTCAGGAGCCGCAGCGGTCGCCAGGCTCGAAAATCCTCGGTAGGCCTTCCCTCATCACGCGGGCTATCGACGAGAAGACCTGAGAGGCTTGCATGATTCGCGGCGGAGAGAGAGGCGGAGGCAGTGAAGAGGCGGGACCCCCCGAGCTGGCTGCGCCCCAGCTGGCCCGGGGAATTCAAACGGAAGAGAGAGAGAGCGGGCGAAGAAGAGAAGGCGCACCAGACTAAGGAGGAAGCCGGGGAAAAGCGGCCCCTAGGGAGACAAGGCAGTGAAAGCACCCTGACGGTTCGGAGATCAAGGAAGCGCTTCCAAACGTAGAAGAAGTGGAAAGTGCGCGATACAAGGAATGTTTCTAAAGATATGGCTGTCGAAAGCGGGCGCGAAAATCGAAAGAAGCGCCATCATTATCACAAGGCGTTTAATGGCTGACAAAGCCCGAGATCAAACCATCCACAGGCTAGCCCGCGTGGAAAGGCGCAATCAATCAAAGCGATTCAACCCTTGCCTAAGCTTGCGACCAAGAAATTTGAAGGCGGCTGATGGGGTAGAAAACCACATGGCACGCTGGACCCGGGCTCGAGCCCGAGGTGCGGCTGGGTGCAGTGAGCCTCCACCTTATGAGAGGTTGGGACACGAGACCCAATCAAGAAGCTTGGCCCACAATGAGATCCTACCCATGCCAAAGTATATGGACTGAGCCGGAGGTGAAACCACCACATATGTAATCAAGTGATATAGGCTGGCTTCGTCTGAAATGAAAAAGCGCAATCTCCATGGTCCGCACGGATTAGGAAAGGATCTTACATGATCATGGTTTCACCGATTATCCTGTGACCCATGATAAGGAAAGGAAACTCCCTCACCCATTAGAGAATCTGAGTATCACCCAGCCATAACGAAAGTAACCCTTCATTCACACTTATAAATAAGGCCATTCTCTACAAGTTCCATAGTCAGGCGCCAATCAGCAGTTAAGTTCTTGCTGGCACAATAAGAAAAGCGGCTTAGGCATCGGAGGCGAATCGCTACCCTCGCCAGGACCATCCTTCAGTGGGAGTTGCGGGTTATACGCGATCCGATGACAGATCAGGTCAGCGCTGGGAAAGATCTGACCCAGAATTGGTAGAAAAAGCACCATCAGTCTTTAAAGTTATTAAATATCAATAGCAAAGATAATTTCTTCCCTCTTCTTGTACATAGCTTTGTTTAATGGGGTTTAATTATCATAAAAACCTAATCAACAAATCACGCCAAATATAAAAGCATGAAACATTATATCAAACATTGAAAATGTTTCAACTTCATGATGAGTATAAATTAACCTTTTAGAAGAATTATACATTTTACACCTTAAATGATGACATCTTCAAATGTTTTCATTAGTTCAAACTATTTTTTTACTTTTTAATTAGACATCTTTTACTTCTAATTCATTGTAAATTTCATACTTAAAATGTAAAAAATATTCCCTCCAACGTGGAATTACAACAATGTAACAATTTGCTTTTAAGAAGTTTCGAACCCTGATCTTTCCCCTTTCTATGATATTCTTACTTTTAATGAATTGAATTAGAGCTTATTTTCGATTCAACATTATTATTGAGCTTTAATTATTTAACGTAATTATAATAAAACAACTAACCATAGAATATAAAAAACATGAAATACGGTGTGAAATGTTGAAACATTCTAAATACCATGGTGGCTAGCCACCTACTTCTTGATTCATGATTATAGTTGCATGACAAAGGAAGCCTGCCTTTTTTGTTGAAGTAAACCTTACTACTCCCTAATGTGAAACCATCAAAGTGAAAATAAGTAAAATGTATGTAAAGCTAAGGCTAAGAAAAATAAATTCAGAACTCATCGAAGACTTCGACTTGACTTAATTAATAAAATGGTAAAATTCGATTAAGCTCGCAGACAGTTCAAATCGAGTATTATGATACTTGAATTCGACTTGATAAGCTATTTGAACTACTCGACCAAACATAGATTTACCTTTGAGTGAAGTCGGAGTATTACATGAGTCAGTAGCTCCACCGACTGGCTTGGATCGTGTTGCATTCAAAAAATCTAAATGCCCGCAAGGAATTAGACCATTGAAGTCAGCGGTAAAAGAATAATAAATACAACGGTAAGAAACTGTTAAAAAGATGTATAGAAAACCAGTTCTCAGGTTTTTCACGATTCATTCATAGGCCCTCATTCTCAAACAAGTCATTCATGTCTTGAGAATTCAACTCATATTCATCACTTTAAAGGTTCATTTGGAATGATTCTGGAAGCTTGAGATATATCATTTTCCCTCATTTCTTTGTACACATGCCAGCGACCTAAATCTAACCAACTATCCTCCCCTACATTTCACTCTCTCCATCTCAATTGATCTATCAAGGTTTACCCAATGATCAAGAGTTTTAAGTCCCACAGAGATGTAAGTTTATCGATCATTAACTTTAGGGCGGGTTAGGATCTCTAACTATGTATAACTGCAGGTTGACCCTCCATTTTTGTTTTCAAGGACCATTTCCAACATATGCATGCCAGTGAGATCAAGCTACCCAACAATCTTGCACTAGAATGATAGAATAATCCCTTCTTGCATTTTAATTTCAATCCTTGGTGATCAAAATTTTGTTCAATTTTATACAAGTCAAGGAAAAGTGGACAAAAATAAAGAGAATGGTTCACTGTTATTGATCTTGTTGTGATTCATACAATAATGATGATAAAATCAGAGTAAAGAAAAATGAAGAAAACACCACAATTTTATGGTTTAACAATAGCACATCCACGGAGCACATTATTTCTTCACTATAATATCGAAATAGGGTTATATAGTGTTATAGCATGTAACTCATTTTGAGAGTATTATAAATACTCTCATATGTAACCTTATTTCAGTGATAGTGAAAAATTCAAGCCGCCATTCTTGTGGATGTAGGCACATTATCGAACCACGTAAAACCTTGTGTATATTCTCCTTATTTTACTTCTTCGATTCTCATCACCATTATTGCACCATTCACAATATAGAGGAAGGTAATTATAATAACTCTGCATATAACCATATTACAAAAACACTCCTAACCCAAAACATACCAAAAGAATGGATCACTGTTATCGATCTATTGATGACTACGACATCAACAACACCACTCTGTTTATGAGAAAGCAAATACTCTGTTCGGAGCCAAGCATGTTCTTGGTGCATAATTTATTTCATCGATCACAATCTCTACGTAAAGGGGGATTTTCTCTAATCTTAATTACAAGTTGACTTACTATAATGTGTCGAACTCAGTGGAATTAAAGAGGCCAATAAATTTATAGCTGCAAGTATTAATTAGCAGGCTTCCTTGGATGCTGGTTCATTAACTATTGTTCTGAAGCCACTTGAAGAATCAAAGGTCAGCTGGATACATTAACTGTAATTTTTTTTTTCAGATTCAATTCTCTTCAGATTTGTCTCTACTGCAATAAAATAGACTGACCATGATTTTCTAGATTTCCAGAAAGTGCCTGATTTGTAACAAGTTCGATTAATGAGCATAGGAAGGGGAAGGGTCTTGGGATATAGTCGATTGTTTACTATAATTGTTTCTTCATAAAAACAGAAAATAATAATAACAGCCTACCTCTCTTTCTACATCCTGGCGCCGCGTGAGAGCTCATTGAAGCTGGATCAAGGTATATGGAATTATAGCAATTACTTAACTGAGTGACCAATAAATTTTGCAGGGCTGAGCTAACAAGCCAGACAGTGACTCAGATTTATATTTCATTACAAAAAATAATACTACACAACTTGTACCTAGCTTGAAACAAAAGCATGCGACCTCTTAGCATGAGATACAAAATCAGAATACTGTATTTGGAAACCATTACAGCGAATTGTTTCTTTGTCTTCAAACTTATTCTAGAAGGTGACTTTCATTAGTCAAATATAAGATCATTTCATGGCGGGGAGGCTTCAATTTAAGTACCACTCCACAATCTCATACGTAGTTGATGTGAGATCATATCATTGTCCATGGATGGATCACACTCTAAATAATTTTCATTCTAAACTCTTTCTTGGGGTATCAGGTAGTCATTTCCTGTTACACATTGACTCTTAATGAAAGCATTAACGATACCATGCACAGCGCAATAAAAGCGGCAAAGCGCATGTGATAAATTTTTTTCAAACTTAAGTACCATTGTACAATCTCATATAAAGCCTACGTGTGATCTTATTAGATCCTACAGAAATGTACTGAAACGGGGTCTTAAGATTCTTACAGTGGCATTCATGGATGGTTTTGTCCAGCTATGATATCCCATCATGTCTGCAATACCAATAATATATTTGATAACTCTAAGCCAATGATAGAAAAAATTCTTACTAGGTGCAATAAAAAATGAGATAAGAAAAGGTTTTGAGTTCAGAATAGATAGAAGCTCAGATACTACACAAATACCCATATATATAATGTAACAAACAATTCTTCCTTTTGACTAAATATCTGCCCAAACTTTATATAGCATTACATATTTTTTGGTGGCAAGTTTCCCATTCGTTTGTAGATATTGTCATATTTGTATCAGATAGTATATTTTGGCATTAGCCTCATAGTATAGACCATTACCAGCCTATGAGCATGTTTTAAAGCCAGAGAATTACCATGGATCAAGCGGATAATATTGCATGATTGGGTAGAGTTGACATAAATCGTGTCGGACTAATCCCAGGCCCGATGTGGGGTTTGTTTCATAGGGAGTGTTTGTTCGTTTAGTCACTGTCATAGAGCCTTACTTGAATATTATATGCGCATTGGGGGGGAGTGTGTTTGTCACATCTCAGATCGGATATGGGATAATCTTTTTGACATTATATAAGTATAGGCTCCTATCATTCTAGTGGACACGTTTTAAAATCATGAAGGCCCATGAACTTGAAGCAACCAGTAAGAGGTGGCAATTTGGGAGGACGGACTAGGTCACAAGACTGGAAATTTATTTGCGTCTTTTCAAGCAGCCAAGTTAGCAATGATCAAGCCTTAATTTCGGGTGATTTGGTTAGCCCCAATGGGTTGGGCTTAAATTATACATTATGAGATAATCCTCATATAATTGGTAGAATTAGTATAAAATCAATCATCAAGCCAATTCCGACACCTCGATGTAGAGTGGTCGGATTTGTCCTATGAAGAGTGTTTGTGTTAGTACTACGATCCCAAAAATGCTTGACACGGCAGAATATTGGGCCTATGATAAGAGTGTTTATTATAATATTCGCGTCGGATAAGAGAATCTTCGCTAAATAAATATGATTAAAAATCTCAAACTCGTTTTAATACTATAACTATAAAAGGCCTTCCTAAGAAACTCAAACCAGACAATACCTACGTATAGCCTTTGTTCTATATTGTAACTCTTGAGTGAATTTTAGTATCCATTTGCCTTTTCAGTCCATACCTATACCATAATCGTATGATCGACAGGAATCGGAGATTGCCCTACTTGCATACTTTACCCCGTTTTTTTTTTTTTCCATCAAGTCTTTATCTTGTCAATTTCTTAGAGAGCAATTAATGGAGTGTACCACAAATTGTAAGAATAGGCAACCGAGAAAAGTTAAGCATGAAGCTGCAGTTGCCTTGGCTGGAGTCAAGCTTGTGACTGTAGCAGACAGCCTTTAGCTTTGATCTTATCTGGCTGTTTAGAAGGAAAGTTACATAAATGCAGGTAACTTTGACTTTCTTATTTACCTAAACTCGACCAGCATCTGTCACTTCAGTAGCAATGGTTGTTCAATACAGAGAACTTGTGGAGCCTATGGATCTTCCATCTCCGGGAAGAAATTAGCATTCCACAATTTGGCTATTTCTTTTCAGAACCAACTTGAATTACTTCGGTAACAATTGTTGTCCGATACAAAGAAGTTGTGGAGGCTATGGATCTTGTTGCAAAATAAACAGCAAATAGGAAGAGAATAAACGAGGAAAATAATAAAAATACAGACTTACGTGGTTTGGTCAATGTGACTTACGTCCACGAATAAGGAGATTATTTTATTGATTACGGCTTTCAAGTACATAATTCAAAACCTTAACCCTAAATCATAGCAGGTAAAGTCCATACTGCGGGGGTGTTGCCCCCCGCACCTCCCTATGAGATCGGTGTTGGGCTTTCTGGTTCGGGACTTACGGTCCTCACCTTCTGTCTCCACCGGAGATCTCTCAAAAAATCCTTTTCCGATCGAGCTCTTAAAATATTTTGGATCGGGTTGAGTCGCTACAAAATTCTAATCATTTAACTGATGTCTACTTCCCGGAAGAAACTTGCATTCTGCGATTTGAGTAATTCTGTTTTGGAAACAGTAGCTCAGTCAGTAGTCCAATGTGCAGTGCATATCCATAGAGCCGTAAACTTTTTTCTGGGATCAATCCTTTCAATGGGTCTTTTTGAAATAACTTCCAATCCCATAAAGCCTGTAGCTAATCTAAAATAGATCTTTTGGCTCTTCACTCCTGAATAATTAGTAGACATACACAGAACTTCCGAAAATTGTTGGAGCACAAAAGCATCAATGTTTTGTCAATTATTGTAGAATCCTAATAAGGAACTTTTTCTCCTGCACCAGGTCAAGATGGAAAGTTGAATGCGAGGAGTGTCACGGTAGAGGGACAAAAAAAATTTGTACATAGATACAATCCCAAAACAGTTCCACGTGAAAGTATAAAGTAGTACTTATACTTGAGAAGTTTCCTTTTATCGAATCGATCTTTTTGGGTTTGACTCTTTCTTGTGAACGAGTGCATACGTTCGTCTTTATTGAGTCATTTGCGTATGAGGAAAATGTTATGCGGAGGGCTACCGATCACGAAAGAGATCACAAAGTAAATTTATCGAAGTGTGAATAATGATATGATCTACGCATCGGTTTAGCGTAAAATTGAAGTGAATACTTAAGGCTTGAGGTTCTATACCGGCTTATTAAATTTATTTCTCTGTGAGCGGATCATATCGTGATGTTTTCATTGAAGCCGGCGTAAGCGAGTCACACAGGATAGAGTACATCCGATGTCGAGAAGGATTCGAAGTGAAAACATTGAGAGTATGAGCAATCATCGATCTACATATCAGCCATTATGAAAGTATAAAATGATATTTAAGCTTATAAATTTTTCTTCCCTGCCGTATCAATCTTTTAAGTTGGGTTTTTCTATTAAGTTGAGATATAAGATGGATGACATTGGGTCCAATGAAATGACTCACTCTGCCCCACCACAATTGGAAAGGGCTTGTGAATAAGATTGACAGGTCCAGAACTATGATTATAAATGTAAGAAAACTTCGTGGTGTAAGCTTCATAGCTTTGGATTATATTTACACATATTTCTATATTATGCATACAAATTGATCCAGCAAAGACACATTCAATGTAGAAAAAGACCTTGAGTGCATCAGCACTTCCTGTTATAATCAATATGATGAAACAATTTTGCTTTTAGCACATTGTCATAGGCAACCTAGCTACTTTTGCTTCTACAATTCTTGAATGAGTAGTTCATCATAAATAATTAGACACCCGTCAGAGGTGGAACCTTCAGCAAGTGCCTTACTGTTCGTCAGTTGTTTTTATATATGTTGGGACTTCGACTCGAAAAATAGTGAAATTTCTCAAAGGCTATTCGATATTCGAATCATTAAAAAATTAATAGATGTTATGTTTAGACTCGACTTGACTCGATTAATAAAATAGTAAGTTCTATTAAGTTATGGCTTGATTGATCGAAGTATTGTGATGTAAGGCTTTCTTGATAAACTATTCGAACTATTCTAGCTCAAGCTCGACTCGATTAATTTTGAGTAGAATTCGAGTATTACACGAGTTGAGTAGCTCACGACTAGCTTGACTCATTTACATTGACGATCTAAATACCACCAAAAATTGGACATCAATCAACAGTAAAAGAATATCATCTTACAGTAGAAACTATTAGAAGATGTGTATAGAAACAGTTCTCAGGTTTTTTCATGATTCTATTTCATAAGGCCCCTCTGTATTCTCAAACAAATCCCTGGTGCTAATATCTTGGAATTCAACTCATATTCATCACTTTAAGGTTCATTTGGAATGATTCCAGGCTTCAGATATATATTTTCTCATTCCACCTTTATATGCCAATGACCTAAATCTAACCAACTATCCCCCTGATGAGTCAAAAACTCATTGAATTTTTTAGTCCATTTTTTTTATTGTTCTTACAATGTAATTGCTTGTTTTTATGCAGAAATATGTACTAATTACCAAATTTCTATTTTGCAGAAATAATTGGCAGAAATGAAAATTCCAGCAAGGATCAGAAGTGAAAACAGTTCAATGGCCACGTGAGGTTACGACAGAGAATCGAAGTCGCGACCAGAAGTCATACTATGCTGAATGAAAAGTTGTTGCGACAAAGGAAAAGTTGCTGAGACAAAAAGAAGAGCTTCAAGGAAGGATTTCATGTCGCGACACCGTGCGAATTTGCGACGCAAGGAGAACAAGTCTGGTTACAGCAGTTTTAAAGGTCCATGACAAGTAGTTGAGTAACATGGGTTTGAAGTCACGGCCGGATAATGCAAGTCACGACTAGAGGTGATGGCAAGTCAAACAAAAGGTACATTGCGACGGAAGGCACTTCTTTGAGGACTAAGGCAGGGAGGACTTGAAAAGATAATGTCGCGACAGTTTTGAGAGTCCGACACGAAAAGATATGTTGGTCATAAGCCAAGGTGATGTTGCGACAAAATGTAAACTTAAGGACACACGATCTAGGTCGCGACTGGGGTGTCGCGATAATAAAAATGAGTTGTACAGTTGACAATGTTGTGACTAAGAAGTGAGGTTGCGACATGATGGGTAGAATTGATGTCGCGACATGCTTTTAGGTCGCGACATAGATTTCAGCAAGGAAAGAAACGATTAGGTCGCGACCTAAATCCCATGTTGCGACAAGACAAAGCAAAGACAAACAATTTTAGAGTTGCAACATGAGAGAAGGGCTGTGACAAGGATCGATGGTAGCCTTGTGAAATGAGGTCGCGACATGCTTTTGAGGTCGCGAGATAGAATGCAATAGAAAACAAGACAGCCAAGTCGTGACAAAGAATTTATTGAAGGGTCAGAAAAACATGGTCGCAACAAAAATCAACATAATTAGCAACAGGAACTGATGTCGCAACATCAACTCGAGGTCGCGACATATATTCAACGAGACGGAACAATCAGTGTGACGAAATAGAAAAATTGAAGAGGCTGTGGGGCGAGAGGGATGTTCAGCTATTTGGATAGGAAGGGATAGTCGCGACGTACTTACGGTCGCGACAAAGTGGAGTGATTAAAGAAAATGCTTGGTAGTGACCTAATGTCCACGTCGCTGACGAGAGAAACAAGCGAGACCCGGCGGTTTGGAGTCAATTTTGCTTGAAAGCTCAAGACGATTGAAGGATGTCGCAACATGAAGAGAAGATGTGACTAGAAGCAAAGAGGATGACAACATAAGAAACGAGTCGCGACTTTAGCCGAATTGAGGTCGCGACACAGTCCTGAAACAAAGAAAGGAGTCATGACGGAGGTCATACGACAACTAACATGGTGACAAAGGAATTCATGTTGCGACCACTGAAAATCGAGAAGCTGAAGAAACCAAGTCACGGCCAAAGAACTTATCGAGGTCACAGGTTCGATAATTGTAAGAGCAAGTGAAAGAAGGTGGCAACCATTTTCCTAAGGTCGCGACAGACTTGACGAACCAAACCAAGATTTTATGTCGCGACAAGCTTTTGAAGTCGCGACCTAAAATAGTGAGCTAAGCCATTGATTTTAGGGAAATCCACCTGGAGCCTTGGAATCAAGCCCAAATTTCTGAAAGTTATAAATAGGCGTACATAGTTTTAGTAAAGTAGCTTTTCTTTTTGGGTACCGAGCGGAGGGGGAAGAAGAAAACTCCTTTGTATATTTTTAGAATATTACTTTCTTTTCTTTCATTTCTTTGGATTTGAACCAGCGATACGTTAGAGTCATCGAAGTTTGGAAGTAATATTTCAATTTCTTTGCCTTAGTTTAAATGAAATCTAAGACTATTTAAAAATCGTTTCTTCTCGGTTTATTGCGAAGCTGCGGTGGGTGTAATTTATCAATGCACTCTATTATGCAGTTATGTCTGGTTTTGAGCGCGGCTTCCACTGGATTTAATTTATTATTGAATTCACAGTCTTTCCTGCATAAATTAGAAAGAAGTACTTTGAATTTGAGGAGGATTTATTTGATTAAGTGCATTTTCATGTAATTATTACCAATAGTAGTTTCGGAGAATGCCGAGTCGAGGATTATCATAACGATTTCAGGGGAAGGTAGCTGGTAGCCTGGAGATAGCGATTCACGAGTTATGAACATTCTGGTGTGGGTATGTTGGACCATTATTGAAGAACTATTGAGCTCTTAGAGTTCATAGATAAATACCGGTTCGGCACCATAATTGATGTTGGAGGGGGATTATTTATCGTTTAATCATTGAGAGAATTAAAGCAATGCATTGGAAAACTCTTGACCACCTTATGGCGTGATCTAATAAAGGGAAGAGGAAAGTTCATTAGATTTTAAACAAAGTCATCAATCGAGGTTGTGGAAATCTTGCAATACACTGTAATCTTGCGAAAATATGTATAACAGTTTTATAACGTATTTAGGGTATTTTGTAAATTATAATTGAATTTTTCGTGATTATAATTTGCTAAGTAGAAAATTTCGAAAACCGAATTTATACAAGATATAAGGTATATTAAGTAAAAATTTTTTCAAAAGTATATGAAAGGCATAATATAGAGAAGGATATGTCGTATAGAAATAAGAAAATTGGGTTGCAAATAGAAGAGAATATAAGCTTTAAAAGTAATAAAGGAAAATTTAAATATATCGAGGGATAAAAGGCTAGAATTTGAGTGCAGCGTTAAGAACGCCGCGTTTGGAGCAAAGAGAGAAAATAAGAGAAGAAGAGGAAGAAGAGGAAGAGAAGAGAAAAGGTATGGAATTTGATCACTTTCAGTGTTTCTAGTGAGTTGTGTCTGTTTGGCTGCTGGAAAGCAATGGAAGGGGAAAGGAAATGAGATTCTGATTTTCTCTGTTTGCATTTGGAGAAATTGGTATTTAGTAGGCTACATGGAGAGGAATTTAAGGATCTGCTTAACTGAGGTTCTAATCATTGTTTGAATTTAGATCCTTCCGTTAACTTCCTTTTGGTTCCATCTACTACTTCTTTATATCTTTTTTAGTAACATCCAGAATCGGATTCATCTACAATCAAAATACATACATATGCGTTCTTTTTTTATTAATGGAATTCATAATGATATTGCAATGTGAAAATTGTGGCCACTATATGCTTTTATACTGAGTGCTTCTGGGCTGATGCTGTAAAGTTATTATGTCTTTTACTGATATGGTTTATACATTTTCTATTTTCATTCCAGTTCAAAAATAAGTATGTTGTATGTTTGTCTATAAAAAAAAAGTATGAATTTTTCATCTCTTTTTTATAGTATTAAACTCTTTATTGTTATCAGTGAAAACTTGGAAATTTTTCTCGACTCTGGAACGTACACTAACATAACTAGTTGAATTGCTTCAGTTACATGTGGTGATCTGTTGAAATTTATTTGCTTCGCGCCTGCTAACACCATTTCAGTTTATAGAGCGGGGCTGTTGTGATGTTGACAAAACTCCCCTTGGTTGTACTAATTAATTCCCCCCCTTGCTGTTATTTTTCCTTTGGATGTTTATATTGAATTTGAAGTTAAAACTTGACTAGTCCCTTTTACAAGACATTCTGTCCGAAAACGATGAAAACAGTAGGTCTGATTGGTTATGTTCGTAATTTACTGTTCATGTGAATCCTCTAATTTCGAACGATCATAAATTCTTCGTCCGAACTCCGTTTTGGGTATTCTTAGACTCTATGGAAAGCCCTTTGAGTCTTAAATCCTTGCATGTATAAGCTTAATGCAACTTGAACTCAGATTATGTCCGAAAATGACATGAAAACAGTAAAAGGCATCTTTGTTCAGTATGTGGGATATGGTTGTCATCGAACTGACAGTATCAAGCTTTTTCGTCGCGATCCTTTTTTAGGTGTTAACGGGTACTATGGAAATGCTAGTCTGAATCCACCCTTATATGGCGTGATACCATATTGAGTTTATACATCAATGACTAAAAATAGTGGTTGTTGTTGCTGCTGCTGCACCAACTCACTTTGCGCTGCCAAGTCTTTGCAAGTTGCTGATTTTAACCGTAACTACTGACTTCGTAACTCCTTAGTTAGGATTCTGTTATGGGATTCTTGGACTCACATGGAAACTCGATGAGTCTAAAAATCTAACCATATACTGTTAATGGCATTTAATTTTGCATATCTTACAATCTGAAAATTGAATTGTTGTACGAGTGTACTAATCGCTTGAATTCGAAGTTTTAAGATACATGACATGAATATATGATTGATGAAGGATATGAATATATATGATGGAATTTTGTAGGACTAGGAATATATGGATACATGAATGGATAGGAATACATAATAGAAATACTGAAAATAAATGAATAGCTAAATCTTGATAGAAATAAATGATATAAAGGAATATGAATAGATAAAGACATGAATATATATAAAGACATACATGAACATAATACAAGAATGTAGATGTGGATATATGATAAGATCACATATATGATACGAAGACCGACTAAATGAAAAAAAGAAAAGAAGATATGAATGTATGTATTGCGAAGAAATATGAGAGCAGTAATGTCTGACTACGAGATATGAGAAACGAATTCAAATTAAAGTAATGATAGTAATACTCAATATGATTAGCGGATACTTGATAATTATTCGAAAATATGAATATATGCGAAAATGGAATAAAACACTTGATTGTCTGCTTAGAACTGTGAGGATAGATGGGCGTCTTTTATTAAGGAAAAAGCAAGTCTACCGGCCCATCGCGATGCGAGTTAGCCACATTTGGGTGCATTCTGACGCGCCAGACGCTATAGATGGTCGTTGTCTGTCTGATAGTCGCAGCCTTGCAGTATAGATGGTCATTGTCTTGCGCAATGCGACGCCTCCGAGCCCTTATGAACCTTTGTTTTGCGTACAGTGAGTACAGCACCTTCGGGCCCTTATAGTTTCCTTTATCCACTTCTAAGGTCTTTTTTTTTTTTTTGATTAATAATCAGTGTGGCTGAAACAGGACTGAGAATTATCTGAGGCGTATACAACGGAAAAACAAAAACAAACAGCGGAAAAACAAAGCATCCTGAGCCACACTAGAGATTTTGAAAATATCTCTAACAAAAGGATGTTCTACTTCAGAGCATCGAGCTAGCCCGAAGAGAGGAAAATAAAAGCATGATTTCAATCTGGACTTGGAAAAGGCCGTCGTCAAACATGGCCTTATTTAAACTCTTTCCAGAATAGCCCAGGAAACAAGCAAGAGGGACCGCTCTCATAACTTAGCTTCAATTTTTCATGTGGAGATCACATTGACATGACAAGTCTTTCACGAGAAAGGACAAGCCCACCCCCACACCGGACAAGGAGAAAATAGCGGTCCAAGCATCTTTCAGCATGCTTAGAATGATGGATAAACAAATTCTAAGATTGCTTAATCCTTTCATGAAAGGGCACACTCTTTGACGTGAAGCCTCTCTTTTTAAGGCGATCAGTAATTGAAATCTTTCCCCACCACACCCACGAGCAAAGATCCAGTAGTGGGGATCCATAAGGTCTATCATGAGACATAAAACATAAACGAATAATGAGTATATCGCAGAATGATTCGAATATGATAAAATCGTGTGTTGATCATGGAAGCATGACATTAACAGTGCGACAGTGTATCAAAAGTAAACCAAATACTATGTTAATAAGACAGAAAAATGTAACGACTTTTAGGAAATGACATGATGCTGATGGCAGAGAAGAAATATATGGATTGTAAGCATATATAATTATATATATGAACATATATAAGCATATATTATATGACAAATTATAGAGATATGACATAAGTATATGATCTATGTATATGTATATGTAAATATGTAAAGTGAGATGACTCTTATTAGTGGTGGAGTCCACGAGTTATTCCCAACTAGCGTAAAAACATACGAGGTTT
The DNA here is from genome assembly GCA_016808115.1 of Tetrastigma voinierianum. Taxonomy (NCBI): domain Eukaryota; kingdom Viridiplantae; phylum Streptophyta; class Magnoliopsida; order Vitales; family Vitaceae; genus Tetrastigma; species Tetrastigma voinierianum. The sequence goes on from JAEQBH010002832.1 coordinate 159,448, forward strand.
TAATGTAGCAAGTGACGAGAGGCAAGAGGAGACAGGGCCAATCATCGGTCTCCCAAGGTCGACCATCATTAGGTGCAGCCAGGAGCTTTTAGTCTATTTGTATATATAATATCCTTTTTGTTGTTTGTAAACAAATGAAACCAATGTATATATTGTAAATGCTAAACACTTATGTAGGAAATTTGGCAATTTATATATTTTGTAATCCACTCTGAGAATATAGTAATTGATGTTTAACGTTATATCGTTGATGGCTTAAAAGGCTAAAAGTTTTAAAAAAAGGGTGAGGCACCTCATTGACAGTGCTGGTTTGGGATATCTAAGTCTGGAAGCAGGGAGTAAATCTGCGTTCTCAGAAATGGGTATGAAGTATTGAGAAGAAAAATATCCATATCTTGTGAATATGTCTGAAATACGAGTAGGCACAGTTGGGCCACATCTTCGAGGAAACGGTCTTCTAATTTGTGAAATAAAAGAAATCAAGCGCAATAGTAGGCCTCTTTGGCAGAAACTACGAATTTAGGATGGGGTACAATGGGATACAATCAGAAATTAGTATTTCATAGCATTTTCACATTAGTGTCCATTTATCTGAAGGAATGATTCGATCTGACTCATTATAGTTAATATGATTTAATAGGCTTATTTTTAATATCTAGGGTAGAATGTTCTCTTTAGGACAAGTATCCTTAATTTTCTGATTGATAAATTTTATCAGTGAGACCCCAGAATAGTATGGATCTTGAGTAGTTTAGGGATAGAGTTTGAGAATCCAAGTCAATTTACGTAGAGAATGATATCCTAGACTTACATATTTTTACTACTTGGACTGACCTATGCACTTGTAATTGTTATGGGCTAAACCTATTGGTAATTCGAACATAAAATCGGTTTATTGTTCTATCAAACCTTTCTGTTCAACTTGACACAGATCACAGGAGAATTATGAGAGTATATTGTATAGAAGTGTTAAATTGAGTGGTTTAGTCTTATCACTCTCACGAACAGTCTCTGCATTTCCGCTCTTTCCATCTCGGTTGATCTATGAGGTTTACTTGATGATCTGAAGTTTTAGTCATAAAGATTGTGAAGTTCATGCGATCATATTAAACTTCCATGGCAGCCAGGTTACGAAGGATCTCATAAGCTTTCTCCGCTGAGGTTGACCCTCCATTTTGTTTTCGGACCATTTCCTTATGCATGCCAGTGAGATCAAGCTACCCGACAATCTATATTTGCACTAGAATGATAAACTAATCCCTTCTTGCATTTTAATTTCAATCCTTGGTGATCAAAATTTTGTTCAATTTTATACAAGTCAAGGAAAAGTGAACAAAAATAAAGCAAATGGTTCACTATTAATGCAGTATTATTACATGATTAAAACATTAATGATGATAAATGTCAGATGAGAAAAACTCAAAAAACACACAAATTTATGTGGTTTAATAGTATGCTTACATCCACATGAACGACAATGCTAACTTTCACTATATTGTCAAAATAGGGTTATATAGTGTTATAGCATGTGGCTCATTTTGAGAGTAAAAGAAGACTTATTTTGAGGTATGGTACGATATATTTAGGGTATAAGGTATATTTGTAATTTGATAATATCTAGGGTTATTATAAATACCCTCTTATGTAACCATGTAAAACCTTGTATGTATTTTTATTTTACTTCTTCAATTCTTATCACCATTATTGCACAATTCATAACATAGAGGAAGGTAATTATAATGCCCATGTAACTAATTCTGAAACACCTTATACACTAAATATAAAAGAGGATATGATACATTGATGAAAATTCTGACGACAACACTTCAAACAACACTCTGTTTATGAGAAAGCAAACACTCTCTTGATTCTGGGAAGTGCAGTGATAAGAACGATCATTTTGAATCTTCGAGCTTTCATCATTCTAAGAATCAAGAAAATAAGCTATGAATTAGGCAAACTAAAGTCGTGAATTTGTCTCTTTTTCAATTCAGTGATAACACCCAAAAGAAAAAAAAAAGGCTAGACTTCAAAGTAGACTTGATTTTCTTTTCTTACATTTTCTAGGCGACCAAACAGTCGTCCCAGCAAAACCCTATAGGGCAGAGTACGCAAAGCAATCATACATCCCAAATAACAGATAGGATAAGAATCCAGAGGCACTATAATTTGGAGATTGAAGGCGTTATACAGCATCTTTCTGCTCAATTGTTGTTTTCAAACATCTTCTACTCAGAAAAAAAAAAATTAAAATAATAATAGTTTCTATTTAATCTTTCATTTTCTGGAAATTTGAAGTTAAAATAATAGTTTAATATGTATGATATCACAGTGGAATCTTAGATGAAATAAAATAAAAAGTTTACTGTTATAATTAAAAGTAAATATAAACCACAAACTCTGATATTATTTTGATCATAGATGATGGAACATAAACAACAAACCAAAATCACTCTCTTCCTAAGTTTTACATAGCTGTGAAGGTTTTTCTTTGATTTTCCCTCCAGCTCATCCTCCTAATTTTCCCATCCATACTTCCATTTCCAACAATTCCAGAACTAAAAACCTTTCACTGATTTTGAAGCGAAATAACAAGTAACAACAACACCCTACCACAACAGCCAAACAAATCTGCAGAAAAAGTAAATTCAGTTTGTTTCTTCTTCTTTAATGATGCAGGCCTCCATTGATTAATTCACCTTTTTCACCAAACCACACCTTCCACATATGAGACCTTTGATCTTCTGGGCCAGTGAGGAAGATATCATACATCTTGATCATGGCGGCAGCAAAGTCAGAGGAAGGAATTTGGGTTGTTGACGTAGCCTTTAACAATGGAGTCAGTGGAACCGCCATTGAAGAGAACTTGATCAGGGTGAAGAAGACCCTTCTGTCCTGATCAAGTTCTGGAAATGTTGTTGTCAAAAGAAAGTAGTGAGTCTAGATCAAGAGAGGGCTCCAAGTTGTTGTCTCCTGAACCTGTCGGTTTTGCGGGCAGTTCATTTATATCTTAGCGAGGAGCTATCGATGTTTGAGTCGTTGTAAATCCTGCCTCGGAAGGTGATGCATCTAGCTTGACCTATTGTTTGTGCTCCTGCATTTTGATATTCTGTCAAAATCTTTGTGTTCTAATTTGGGACACCATTTGTTACACTATGCTACACAATTTAATTTTTAGTATGTAGCTAAATATGTAACCATGTATGCATGTGCCATACCAGATAAAGTGACCATGTCTAGGGTCAGAAAGGCCCTGAGCTTGGTGCCCAGGATAGGGTTGCTGAGGCTGGAAATCGGAGGAATGTTTTGTTGTTGATTGGGAGGCTGGCTGTTCTGGAATCTCTTCTTCCAAGGCTTGACATTCCAGCCAGGGCCTCCGAGCTTCAGTAAACGTGCACCAAGTCAAAGAATGACATATTTTGTAAAAAGATCACTGGGTTGTTCAATATTTAAAATTGAATGGTAGTTGAATGAAAAAAGTTATCGATTCACGGTTTAAGGTGAATGCATTAATTAGTCATTAGTCCGTCGGTTAAAGCGGATGAGAAGATCACCGATCGACGATCCGACCTATGGAAATGATATATTTTGTAAAAGATCACCAATGGTTGTGTTCGATGTTTAAAATCAGTTGATAATTTGAATGGAAAAATTCTGCGATTCGCGTCGAATCGATGGTCAGACAAGGTCAAATCGGATTAAATTGAAGCGAAAAGGTCAGCGATGTGATGGTGGTAGAAATGATATATTTTGTAAAAGTCACTAAGTTATTTAATGTTTTAGAAATCGAGACCCGAACCGATGACTTCATGAAAAGTTACCGAGTTCACTATTTAAAGGAATGAAATGATGATGAACCCGCGGTGAATCAAATTAAATGGGACATTAAAATCGTAGTCTGACAATCCTAATTGAAATTACAACAATTTGAGTTCGATCCGATTTTAAAGCTCTTTGGAATTGGTAGTAAGAAATTAACTCACAATCACGGCCAAGTCATGACAGCAATAGCTAGGATGTGTTGTGAGGAGGCGAGCCACCGAGGCGAACTTTCTCCACCTGTGATTTTATGTTATCGATCACATTAAGGCCTCTAATGGAGTTTCTATTAGGGTTGGCTGTCTGCTCGCCGGTGAAGTTAGAGGTGTCATCGAGAAGGAGTGACGCGTCGCAGCCCTGTAAACAGAAAGTATGAATTAGTCACTAATGAAGATAGCTAATTTGTATGGGTTTACTTCCTCTACGTTAAATTAATGAACAACAACAGTCTGAAAAAGATTTTAATTAATTAGTTGCTAAGATGATCTGTTGTGACTTTTTTGCTTCTTTTTTGTTTAAAGCCAATTTAGTCGAGTACTCCTCCTATTTTAATCTTGCTTACTCTTGGCGTCTTCCCATTGCTTTTGGTAGAGACCTTTTCCTTTCATTTGAAAATAGCATTTGCCATCCATGGGATGGTCAGAAACAAAAAATATTGGGTACCTAAAAACTATAACTAAGTAAAATCTCATTTTAGAATATGATGCTTAAAAAATACTATTTTTTTTGTTAAAAGCATGCACGTACAAAAGACGTATTTAAATTATATTATTTCCATTGTCTTACATCTGGCTGAAAGATCATAAGAGCTTTTTTGGTTAGAAGCATGCACGTCTGAAAGACGTATTTAAATTATATCACATCTGAACAATCCATCTCTGACACCAGAGGATCGTAGGACTGATGGAATTCTATCATGAAACATTATGTTAAGAACCGAATCGAGGCCAATTGTTTAAGATAAGGTCATGTCATTACCACCTAATATTAGTAGTATCTATCACTATCACATTTCACATCTCACTAGAGAAGTTACTATTGTTGTATAAGTAAAACACCTTTAGCTTTGTTTTACTAAATAAATAATCGATCGTCCTTAGATAGTTTGCTATATATTGTTATTTTTGAAGGTATCTTGAATGGAGTCTGTGTGTATATATATATATATGTATGAAAAATGTTTTTAAATGATTTTGTAGTTAGACTAATCCCCATACAAACATAGTATCCTAGATGAAAAGGACATCCAATGTTTTCAAACATCAAAGTATTTAAGATTATACATACTACAAATCAACGATCAAATTGTTTGGATTTGAAGGAAATAAGGTCTAGAAGAATTTAGGCTTGTAAATGTTTGTGATTGATTTGATATAAAACGATTTTATTTTAAGTTAGTTTTAGGTCATTTCTTGCCATTGGGAATCAAGCCTGTTTGTTGAGGTTAACATCATTGAATTGGCAATTTAATAATATGATTTGTATATTGTTTGTCATGGTGGTGTATCATGAGGGATTATAAGAATAGTAAAGTTTTACCATATAACATAATTGTATTTTGGCTCAAGCCCTATATATCTCACATGCATATTTGATGGTTATATATTATTTTTGAATTTTATACACCTGGTATGAGATGATAAGAAGATCTGCTTTTAAATAATTGAAACTGTGCCCCTAGAAATGAATGTATGAGAGGTCTCAAGCTCAAATTCATATAAGAACGGAGTATTACAATTATGTAATGTAAAGTACATAGATGTCAATAATAATAATAAATAGGCTTTGTTTGATCATATTTTCTAGAATAGTGTTTTCAAAGTTTATTTTTAAAACAATAATGTGTATAAATGATTCTTTATTGCCTGTTTTCCAAGAATAAGAATCCATTGAAAAGCAATTATAAAAAGGCATTTTATAGTGAGTTTAATTTTTCATTTAGATTATGTAAAAATAGCACATCATGCATAATTCAAGTGGTACAGCGTTCAACGAGTCTCATACTATCTTAAAACTAAAATGTATTAAAAAAAAAAATTATGTAAACATAAATGTAGACCTCTTGAATTGATCTTAAAGATGATCATATTTTTTTAATAGTCTTTGATGGGGTAGAAAACTGTGTTTACAGGCCCGGAGCGTGAGCCCAGGAAGATGGCGAGCCTACCTTATGAAGGGAGTTGGGTGAGACCCAATCAAGAGCTCGGCTGCAAATGAGATCTACCCATGCTAAAGTACCTGGCCCACGGTGAAACCACACGACGGGTAATCAAGTAATATAAATGACTGAGCTTCGTGCAAAAGGAAAAGCAAATGGTCTCCATGGTTCGCCAGCGGATTAGGAAAGAAGGATCTTACATGATCACGACTCCTCGTATCACTTAGCAATGACCATGATAAGGAAAGGAAACTCCTCCACCCCATTAGAGAGATGCACGTATCACCATATAACAAGGAAAGTAGCCACTATTCCCCCTTATAAATGCAGGCCCGTTCCACCCGCAGATGCAGCAGTCGAACTGGCCAATCAACGGTTGATTCTTTCATTTTAATAGAAAGAATCTAACCCAAGCATCGAGCTTGACATGCGCACTCGAATGACCATCCTTTCGGTGCGGGTTGGGATTATACGATGATTCGGCTGCGACTCAGGAAGATCCATTGAATCGACAGCACCATCGGTTTAGCATTATGTGGGAGCATTGTTCCTCTACCAAAATAAAACTAAATTCTCGTGGCCAGTGGTATGGGCCATAAACATAATGAGGCGGGTCACTGACCATGTCTGGATGCAGACTGGTGGGCGACCTAGATGGCCAGACCAGGAGGCTCTCAAAACTCTGAGGCCCGGAAATGCGACGAGATGGGTACTTCGTCTGTAACCGACAATTTCTAAGAGGCGGAGAAACTCAGCGGATGGTGCAGCGCCGCGGGGAGAACAAGACACCACGATGTTCCTCGAAACGTTGACGAAGAAGGAGAAACTAGCCAAGCTAGGGAGCATGATCCTTAAAAACCCCTTGGAGAGGATTGCAATGAGGGGATGCCTGGTAGGAACAAAAGAGGTAATGGACCCATCCTTTATCGACGGGAAACGAGGAGCGATCATGGGGCTTGACGTTTCCTTGACATCGACAAGGCTGTCACATGAAGAAGCGTAAAGCGGATGGGCTCGATCTCCATGGATCTTTTTTGCTCGACGATAGAATCCCCATTCGGTAAGTGCGCCCTCCTGCGAGGTTAGAGGCCTCGGGTCGAAGCGTTTGTGAGCAAAGACCACGTAGACCACCTCGATACTTACAAGAATCAAATGGGCTACACGGATACGGAACCTCGTGAGATCTGAGCTCCGGCTATCCAGCTAAAGGCGGGGCGTTAGCACGGATTCAAATCGACTATCAGTCGATCATCTTGGGAGGAAATTTATCCGTAAAGTTAGTCTCGGCTTCGCCGAGACTCGGATGTACAAAGTCATTTATCCTTGTTGACCATAAGCGAGCCACAGGATGGCGAGGTCCTCGTCCAGGTTTAGCAGCGAGTCATTAAAGGTAGATACCGAGGATAGGAGCGTTTTCCATCACCGCTTTCATCGTCGGGCTAGGCGTGCAGTCGAAAGACCTGATGTTTTCCATCTAAAAAAACCCTCGGTGAAACATTGGTAGAGAGTGTTTGCTAAAGAACATTCATCAGCGATGAGGAAGCCCTTCTATGTAGGAAAACTCTTTCTTGTAATAGGAGAAGCGAGGAGAAAAGCGGAGCGAGCCCGGAAGGAGATGAGAGATGGATCTGTGAAGGGATGGGGAGCAGAGGGCGGTCTCGAGAGATGATGCAGCGTCGAGGGACCGCGGGGCCCCACCTCGGCCGTTTGCAGCGGTGATATCCACCCCATCAATTGCTTTATCGCGGCCTCGGTGTCATAGGTCTCTGTGAGACCTTAGAAAAGTTTTAAGGTGGCCGTCTCGAATGAGACAAACCCGCGAAAGAGACTCAGCAGTATTATGAATTCCCGCAAAGATTATGGACACTGAGACAGATGATTACATCAAGCGAGAAAGAAATTGAATACACGATCCGGCGGACATCACTTTTACCTTTGTGGCCTCGAGTCGGGGCGGGCACACTTTATCGCCTTGTCAGCTGGCTCATTTCGACACGAGTAGCCAGCAGGTGGAAATCCAATGTGATGTATCAGGGGTTTGCGGGGGAGGGAGTCAAACTCGACTTTAGAAACCGGCCTGAAAATTCTTGGGTTTCATAGTGCATTTGCCCGAGAATAGAGCAAATCCGGATAAGATAAAGTCGTGCTTTCGACATCTGTAGCTTTCGGAGCACAAAGAAGTTCAACGTTTGGCTTGGGAGAATAGCTCTAAAGTAGCATATCTAGATCCCATAGGTAGTGTGGTAGTTCTTTCGGGTTCGAAAAAGGCCTTCCGTGGGACGCTGTGCGAAAGGCATTCTCGACGCTAAAAACTTGCTTGAGCTCTCCCCCCAATTTGGTAAGCCCTTCCTAGGGAGAACTCCTCACCCTTTATTTGGTCATTTCAGATTTCTCAACTTCCTGCTTGCCCTTGAAGTCGGAGAAGCGAGATAAATTACAACATTAGATTACATTACTCTGGTAGAGCTCACGGGGAGAGAAGAAAAGGTAATCTAGTGGAGAAGCTAAGCATTGGTGACCCTTTGCCGGGAGGCTTCGACCATATTTCGAGGCTCGCTGTTGAAATCCCAGCCGACACTCAATGAAACGGATATTGCACGAGCTAGAGACCTCGGGAGGCGATAAAATGGGTCGTAGAGTGACGGGTTCGATCGAATCTGACCAGGACATCGGTCGAGGCGGGTTTGGCATATTTCATCATGGAATTCACCCCATCAAACACATCGTGAGAAGCCACAAAACTTCTCAAGTGCTGCAGGCCCACCCATTTGGAGGTTGCTTGTAGATGGGGCCATGATTCCCGAGACGGCGGGTTTGGTCTGACCTCTTGGATGGGATTGGCGTGGAATCTGAGCCTCAGGTCGGATTTCAAGCCTCCCAATAACAAAGTAAGTCTGTTTGTCCATGGCAAGACCCAGCTCATTACGTTCCATAGAGCGTGAAAGTCAATTGGAGGTATGTAGTGATTCCTAGTTAGTGGTGAAGCAGATAGAGGACTCCTGCAAAGCCAGGGGTGAAAAAATGATCCTTTACCTCAAAAAGGTGAGGGAATTGTTTAAAAAGTTCATAACGGTTTAGGTCAGGCATGTCCCGAGGACAAAGAATTCGCAGGCAAATGCCCTGGCATAGCTAGCAACAGCATCACGAGAGGATCTAGACTGGGCCAATGCAGATGGAGCACCTCCACAGAACCCTCGGGTGAACGTCGTGAAGAAATTGTCCTCGGAAATGTCGGCGAAATTTGGATGGACCCCATCTGGGATTACCTAGTGGACGGAATGTTGCGAGCGATCCAGAGGCCTCAAGCTTCGGGATGAGGTAGGCTAGATTCACCATTCATCGGGGGACCCTTTATAAACGAGGGTTTTCTACACCCATCCTTAAATGCGTAGGAAAGGAAGACATTAATTATGTGCTTAGAGAGGTGCATGAAGGCATCTGTGGCAACCATATCGGATCCAAGACCTTGGCCAAGACAGGCAGGGGATATTGGCCTACAATGCTCGAAGATACAATTTGTTAAAAATCTGGTCTGTCGAGCAAGCTTAGATATCTCACCTCCCTTAGGGTCGCGGCCTCGATCATGCGGCCCTTGGCCTTTTCAACAGGTTGGGGATGGACATCTTTGGGGCCCACCCGTTGGGAAGGAGTCGTGCAGTTGTATTTGTAGAGTGGATTACTTCACCAAGTGGTAGAGGCTAGAGCCATTAGCAACAATCACTTAGAGACAAAGATGCATGGCTTTGTTTGGCGTTCCATAATATGCGGGTTCGAAATCCACAGAACCACGGTATCGATAATGGGAAAGATTCGAAAATCCCCGAGTTCGGAGATTTCTCATGGCTTGGAATCGGGGTACTATTCATCCCGGCTCATCATGGAGTCCAACGTGAATGACGAGAATCATATAACGACTCTCGAGGCGGCGTTAAAGACTAAGTTGGAAAATCACAAAGGGAAAATGGGTGAAGTGCCTCACTGAGTGTGGGGCTTTGTATACGGAGACTACATGCCTGAATCGACAGCTCGAAGCCAGGTTGCTCTTAGAGATTCGGCGGTATGTGGTGGCTCCCATTGAGGTTAGGCTAAAATCACGAGTTGATTTCAATCTTAGAACCACAGCGAGGGGGTGCCGCACGAACCTTGACCCTTTAGAAGAGAAAAACATGAGCATGTTAAAAGCGCAGAATTGTCATAGAAAAGCAGTGAAATATTACGACCCAGAAAGTCGGGCTAGAAGTTTTAAGCTCGCGACACAGTTCTAAGAAACTCACCCCGATGAGAAGACCATACATGGGAAGCTAAGATTGGTGGAAAAAGGACCACTATGTGAGTATCGAAAATAGTCAGGCACAGCGGCTATGAACCAACATAAGAGGGAAAAACTTTGCCACATTCTTGGAACGGTGAGCACCTCAGGCGATTCTACCAATAAACCTCGGATTTTAGCTTTTAATAAGAAACGCACAATTTTACTTTAATAACTGTCTTTGTGTTCATTTTTAGCCTGATTAATATTCTCGTAGATCGTAAAAAAAATAAAAAAATAAAAAAATAAAAAAAATACAAACAAGCGACATCGACAGTACACACCTTCGAAAGACCTACTTTTATTTCATTGATCTCAGAAAATTACAATCAGCAAAGCCTTTCTCTATATCAGTCGTTCTCTACATTGCAGAAGATCACGATCTGCCAACCCCAGTCAAGGCAAAAACCACAAGAAAGAGAAAGAGAAAAAGAAGGAGAAGGAGAAGGAGAAGGAGAAGGAGAAAGAGAGAAAGAGAATAAAAAAGGAATAATGGAGGAAGCGGGACTTAGAAATATTCCCTCAGGTGCAGCCCCCTCAGAATAGGTTCCACTAGTCCGAGTTCCATCAATGGCGGGACTGAGGAACTTTCTGACTCCCACAGGGAGGGACTGAGGAAAAACACAACTCCACCAAAATGGCGAGGCGTCGAGAGCAAGCGTCGGCCTCGATGCAAAGCGAACTCCGCATAGTGGCAATCAAACCCTGAAGCTTCATCATGTACGAACTCCGACACTGTCGAAGAGAGGAAGAAGGTTGGGAGCGGAGTATAACATAGACCATTGAAGAGGCGGTTGTTATAGACACGGGCCTTTGGGAAGCCAGCGATGCATTCGATTCTCCATAGATCTACATTCAAAACCACGCTTTCCCGAGGAAGGGAATGAAGAGGCCTCATGTATTTCGACTTCAAGAGGAGACATGCAGATCAGTTTCAAAAGGGGCCATGTAGCTAGGTTCTTAAGAACCCAATAGCCCAGAAGGCCAAGTTGCCAAGGAGCCTCATAGCTTAGCTTCAAAGGAGCCATGCGGCACTCCCGGTTTCAAGAGATTCATTAGCTCAGTTTCTTAAGAACACGGCAGGAAAGGCCCAGTAACCAAGGGCCTCGTGGCTCGGCTTCAAAGGGCCCATCTTGGCTCGGTTTCAAAGGGGTCATGTAGCTCGGTTCTTAAGAACCTAACGACTGGGAGCCCAGTAGCCAAGGAGCCACGTAGCTGTTCAAAAGTCCATGTAAGCTCGGCTTCCAAAGGAGTCACATGGCTCGGTTAGAGCCTTGTAGCTCGGCGCGAGGCCTTATGGCTCGATTTCAAGAGAGCCTTAGCTTTCGATTTCAAAGAGAGCTGTGCTTCGAACGAGAAGGCCTTATAGCTCGGTTGAGAAGACCATGTGGCGCTCGGTTCAAAGGCGCCTTGTGGCTCGATTAATCGAGGGACGAGTAGCTAAGTTTCAAAGGGGCCATGTAGCTCGGTCCTTAAAGGCTAATGACCGAGAAGGCCATGTAATGAGGGCATATAGCCCGGAGTTTCATAAGAACCCCGGAGTAAGCTCGGTTGGTGAGCATGGCTAGCTCGACCTTGATCGGGTCATGGCTCGACCATTTAAAGATTGGATGACCCGGGGGAAACCCCTCAAATCTTGGTCATAGAGAGAGAGTAGAAAAACCAAGAAGGTATAAGGAGGACATCCGTACTCTTGACATAAAACCAATGTCAGATTCACAGGATGTCAGGGGGCTTGGGCTGAGTGTCGGAATGAGAAAAGATTATCTGAGGGACTGGGTTGGGGTAGAGCTACAGACGGCCTTAATGGTGCAAGGCTTGAGGGAGGCCCCGGAGGCTGGGAGTGTCGGAACACCCTAGGATCTGCCTCATCCTCAGAAATGGATTCTTCAGCCTTCTCTTCATCGGGAACTTGAAAATTGAAGTCAAAACCCGAAAAAGCCTTGGCAGCTCTGCGTCGAAGCGAAGCCATCGAGAAGGCGTCAGGGTGTAGGCTAGTCCCTCGACTCCCTTTATTACTCCATCCCCTTTAGAAGTGATAAGCCTCCATGCCTCTAGAGGTCCGTGTAACGTTTGCAATCCTCGACAGCGCTCCCGCAGGCTCTCGACTTGAAGCCTCTCGGCGGGCCCGATCCAACGCCGCTGCTTTGGTGCATAGCTCTTCCCTAGCAGCCTGAAACTCTTCCTTAACCACCCGCAGCTCATCACTCGGCTTAACCATTAGGCCCTCTGTGGCCTTTTTCCTCTATCTTCGACTCACGCCTTTGCGATGTGTAGCCGGAATCGGTTATACCCCGAAACATCATCGGTCAAGCTTTATGGCATCCGAGAAGCGCATTTTCATTATCGAGTCGAGGAGGCAACCTTAGCTTTGTATGCTATCGCCACCTTAATAGAGCTCTCGGCCGAACCCCAGCCCTCCTCATTGGAGTCCTTTACTATAAACCAAGCTAGATGCACTTGAGGAACAAGATGGAGTTATTAGATAACATTAACACAACGAGAGGCGGATAAAGGCACTCGGTTATCTGACGGACCTGGAGTGATAGGCGGAGCCTCCTCAGCGCTGAGGATGACCTTCTTGAGATCTGGAGTCAGAAGGATAGATGAAACAACTTGACCAATGAGCCACGATTGGTAAACAGTGAGTCCTCACCCCCTCAACTTCAAAGAGATAATTTCCCACATCTCCCCGTATTGGAGTGGAAGACATGGCACTTTGCGCTGAAGGGCTCCAGTTAGAGATAGGAAGAACTTTCAAAGGAGGCTTGACAGCCTTTCTCAAATATCCCTTGGCTCCTGCAACAGAGGATGAGCGATGCTATGCACCCGCCACCTCGGACACACGTAGAAGGGAAGCGCACGCCCCCTCACGAACTTGGGCGTGTGATCCCGGCTCCTTGTGACGATCGCGAACAAATACTCCCGACTTCATGACCTTGCCGGGGCGGAGTGCCTCGGGGAATCTGCGGCTTCCTTTTCTGCTTTTCCTTTTCTTTACCGGCAACTTCCCGTCACGGTGCAGTTCTCCCAGAGTTGGCGTGAGAGCCCCCACTAAAGTTTCCATAGCAGGGGGCGGAGGAGACCTCGAACAAGGGGAACAAGAAGGGCTCACACAGGGCGGGATGTGCCTTTGATCGGATCGGAATACGCGAGTGGCGACACTTTCCAAACCTCACGCTTTCTTCATATCTCGGGAGTAAGGTCAGGATGGATACCTGAAGGCAACATAACCAAAGCAGAGTCAAGAACATAACAAGACCTTTAAAAAGTTGGCCCTTACTAGCATAGACGAAAAACACACGCAAGTTCTCACGGGCAATCCATATTGTCGGAATCTCCAGAGAATCGTCTTGATCGGTTGGGTTGTATTCCCAATGTCGACCCCCGACAAAGAAATAGCGCTCTTTCCAATGCTTGTGGGAAGAAGGGAGGTCGGAAATGATGGAGTGCAGCTGGTGGCTACAGCTTGAAATATACAAGAAGCCTTAGAGGCCTCTTTCAAGGCTGAAGAGATCGTGAGAGCTATACTGGACCTCGAGGCCATATCCTAAAAAAACAGAGAGAGCTGACTAGGCGCCCCAAAATTAGGATAGAGCTGGGACGGGCATACTTTGAAATGTTGTATGATGTTTTTGATGGAAGGGTGGCAAAGGAAGCGGAAGAAAGCTAGTTCTGGCGGCCGCAAAGAGCGAGACCATCTTAGGGCAGGGAACAACATAAGACGTGAAGATCGGGACACAGTTCGGACAAACAGAGGGAGGTCCATAATGAGTAAGCGAAGTTTTCCCAACAAATGAAGGCTGTTAGAAATTTTAGGGCCACGACATCCGCATATCTCACGGAAACCCTCAGATATTCAAAGCCACAAGGATACCTAATCTCGCTAATCTTCTCCTTGCCCTTTCCTGGTGGAGGAAGATAACCCTCTTTGGGAAGGACCACGTGTATAGTGGCAAGACTATACTCGAGCGCCGCAGTCGGGACTCAAAATCCTCACCGACCTTCCCCTCTGTGCGAAGGCACATGGGCATCTGAAGACAGAGGAAGCACGCATGATTAAAGCGCGAGAGATGTGAGAGGCGAAGAGGCGGGACCACGACCTATGCTCACGCCTAACAGCCCGAAATTCAAAAAGGAAAGAAAAACGAGCGAAGAAGAAGAAAGATGCACCGAACTAAGGAGGAAAGCCGGGGGAAAGCATTTAGGGAGACAAAGGCAGTGGAAAGAACCACAGCTGATTCTGAATATTGTCGAAAGAGCCGGCTTCAAGCCAGTGAAGTGGAAAAGTGCGATACAATGAATGTTTCTAAAGATATGAGAAGCAACAATCGAAATGGGCGCGAAAATCGAAAGAGCGCCATCATTATCACAAGACGTTTGACGGGACAAAGCCCAGATCAAACCATCCCCGGCTAGCCACGTGGAAGTACGATCAATCGAAGCCATTCGGCCCTTGCACTGCTTTTAGCCCGACCCGAGTGGAGGCAGCTGATAGAGGTAGAAACCATACACAGACCCGAGGCCTTGGCTTTGGAGTGCGGCTTGAAACCTCCGCCTTATGAAGGGAGTTGGGGCCGCAGGACCCTGTCAGCTCGGCCACGGTGAGATCCTACCCATGCCAAAGTACGGGCCCAAGCCCGAGTTGAAACCACCTGCCCGGGTAATCAAAGTGATATAAATGACCCAACTCGATGCAAAATGAAAGCACAATCCTCGTAGTCCATGGATTAGGAAAGAAGGATCTTACATGATCATGGCTCCTCCAGTATCCATAACCTTAGGCCATGATAAGGAAAAACTCCTCACTGATGAGAGAGATACCTTATCACCATATAACAAGGAAAGTATGCTATTCACATATAAATCTTAGACCCATTCCGCAAAGTTCGCAATCAGAATGCCATCAACAGTTGAATTCTTTCCTTTTAATAAGAAAGAAACTGACTTAGGCATCGGAGAGTCGATAGGCACACCCTCGCCGGACCATCCTTTCAGTGCAGGTTGCAGGTTATACGACGATCCGGCCCAACAGATCGGTCCAGCGTCTCCGAGAAGATCCAGCCCAGAATCGGTAGAAAAAGCACCATCAGTCTTTAAAGTTATTAAATATCAATAGCAAAGATAATTTCTTCCCTCTTCTTGTACATAGCTTTGTTTAATGGGGTTTAATTATCATAAAAACATAATCAACAAATCACTTCCAAAATATAAGCATGAAACATGATATAAACATGAAAATGTTTCAACTTCATGATGAGTATAAATTAACCTTTTAGAAAAATTAAACATTTTACACCTTAAATGACAAACATCTTCAATCATTTTCAATCGGGTCAAACTATTTTTTACTTTTTAGTGAACCATCTTTTATCTAATTCATTTATAGAATTTTCATACTTAAAATGTAAAAAATATTTCCCTCAATGGCGATGGAATTACATGATGTAACAATTTGCTTTTAAGAGTTTGAACCTGATCTTTCCCTTTCTATGATGACTACTTGCTGTCGATTGAATTAGGGCTTATTTGCCAATTCAACATTGTCCTTAGGCTTTAATTATTGCGTAATTATAATAAAACAACTAACCATAGAATATAAAAAACATGAAATACGGTGTGAAATGTTGAAACATTCCAAATACCATGGTGGCTAGCCACCTACTTCTTGATTCATCGTCCTCAATTTGTTGAGTAAACTTTACTAGTCCCTAATATTGAAACCATAAATTAGAAAAAATAAAAATAAAAAGACCATGCATGTAAAACTTGACTAGAAAAATAGTCGAGCTATTCGAACTCGACTTGACTTGATTAATAAAATGGTAAAATTCGATTAAGCTTGCAGACAGTTCAAATCGAGTATTGTGATACTTGAACTCGACTTGATAAGCTATTCGAACTACTCGAGCTCAAGCTTGACTCGATTACCTTTGAGTGAAATTCAAGTATTACACGAGTCAAGTAGCTCACGACTAGCTTGGCTCGTTTACATTAAAAAATCTAAATACCACAAAAAATTGGACCATTGATCAACATTAAAAGAATATCATCTAACAATAGAAACTATTATAAGATGTATAGAAACCGATTCTCGGGTTTTTCACGATTCTATTCCATAAGGCCCCTCAGTATTCTCAAACAAATCCCTAGTGCTAATATCTTGAATTCAACTCATATTCATCACTTTAAGGTTCATTTGGAATGATTCTAGGCTTGAATATATATTTTCCTCCATTCCACCTTTGTATGCAACGGCCTAAATCTAAGCAACTATCCTCCCACCATTTCCTCTCATACGGTTGATACATTGAGAGTTTGCAATGATCACGGTTTTAGTCCACAAGAGACCACTAAAGGTTTTATCGATCATTAACCCGAGGCGAGTTCACAGGAAGGATCTCTCCTCCTTTCTCTTGAGTTGACCCTCCATTTTGTTTCAAGGACCATTTCCAGCATATGCATGCCGGTGAGATGTACAACAATCTTGCACTAATTGATGACTGTCCCTTCTTGCATTTTAGTTTCAATCCTTGGTGATCAAAATTTTGTTCAATTTTATACAAGTCAAGGAAAAGTGGACAAAAATAAAGAGAATGGATCTTCTTATTGATCTTGTTGTGATTCCCTTATAATAATGATAATTAAAATCAAAGTAAAAGAAAAATAGAAAACACAGTTTATGTGGTTTTTAACAATATGCTTACATCCACGGGAACGACAATGCTAACTTTCACTATATTATCGAAATAGGGTTATATAGTGTTATAGCATGTAACTCATTTTGAGAGTAAAGGAATATATTAAAGATGCGGTCTGAATTTATATTTAAGGTATAAGGGTATATTTATCATTTGGTAATATCAGGGTTATTATAAATCTCGTATGTAGCACTTATTTCGGTGATAGTGAAGATTCTGGCATGGCATTCTTGGATGTAGGCACATTGTCGAACCACGTAAAACCTTGTGTATATTCTCCTTATTTTACTTCTTCAATTCTCATCACCATTATTGCACCATTCACAATATAGAGGAAGGTAATTATAATAACTCTGCGTATATAAAATTCACAACACTATTTAAAACATACCAAAGAATGGATCACTGTTATTGATCTATTGATGACTACGACATCAACAACACCACTCTGTTTGTAGAAAGCAAACATAATTCAGGAGCCAAGCATGTTCTTGGTGCATAATTTATTTCATCGATCACAATCTCTACGTAAAGGGGTTTCTCTAATACATTACAGTTGACTTACTATAGTGTGAACTCAGTGGAATTAAAGAGGCCAATAAATTTATAGCTGCAAGTATTCAGGTGAGCTTCCTTGGATGCTGGTTCATTAACTATTGTTCTGAAGCCACTTGAAGAATCAAGGTCAATGGATACATTAACAATTTTTTTTTTTTCAGATTCAATTCTCTTCAGATTTGTCTCTACTCTGATAAAATAGACTGACCATGATTTTCTAGATTTCCAGAAAGTGCCTGATTTGTAACAGTTCAGGAGTTAATGAGCATAGGAAGGGGAGGATGTAGGATATGAATCGTTGTTGCTATAAAGTGTTTAGCTGTAAAAGAAAATAATAATAATGAGGCCTACCTCTCACCATGCGACCTGGCGACGAGAACATTGTTGAGCTGGATCAAGACCCATATGAATTATGCAATTACTTAACTATGTAGGTGACCAATAAATTTGCAGGGTGTCTGAGCTAATAAACCAAGACATTTGAAATAAATTTATCTTTCCATTACCAAAATAATACTACACAACATACACCTAGCTTGGAAACAAGAGCATGTTCCTCTTAGCATGAGATGCAAAAATCAGAATACTGTATTTGAAACCATTACGAATTGTTTTCTTTCATCTTCAAAACTTATTCTAGAATGTGACCTTGTAGATACCCAAGCCCAATATAAAGAATTGGCTAATAGGCGGGAGAGCGCCTGGCTTTAGATGCGAGCTCAACGATTCATTATCACGATGATGTGAGATCATGCTCATTCTTATTTTAAAGCTGGTATCATGGACGGATCACATCTGAATGTTTTCATTATGAACTCTTTCTTAGGATGCAGATGATAAAATTTCTTGTTACACCTGCAGGCTACTTAATGACAACATCGACAATGAATTTTTAAACAATAAAGCTGGCCAAAAAAGATTAAGTCCTGATAGGTGAAAAAACCTTTCAAGCTTAAATACCATTATACAATTTCATATAAAGCCAATGTGTGATCTTATTAGACCCTACAGAAATGTACTGAAACGGGGTCTTAAGATTCTTTCAGTGGCATCCATGGATGGTTTTGTCCAGCTATGATATCCCCATCATCTGCAATACCGACAAATATTGTCAACTACAAGCCAGTAATCGAAAAAATTCTTTAGGTGCAATAAAAAACTGAAGTTATGAAAAAGGTTGCAGAAGTTCAGAATAGATAGAAGCTCAGATACTACACAAATACCTACCATATAATGTAACAAACAATTCTTCCTTTTGACTAAATATCTGCCCAAACTTTATATAGCATTACACTATTTTTTAGGTTACCAAGTTTTCCATTCAATTCTGAATATTATGTCTTAAGTATCGGATAAGGGAGTATATTTTTGGCATTATGTAACCATAGACCCTTCTCAACCTATTAGACGTGTTTTAAAGCCACAGGGCCCTTTGGACCCGAAACGGACAATATTTACATGGTTGGACCGAGTTGTTAGAAATCATATCAGACCTGATCCCCGACCCCAATGTGGGGGTTTGTTCCGTAGGGAGTGTTTGTTCGTTGAGTCCTACAATCCCATGAGACACAACGAGAGTGTTATATCTGTATTAGAGGGGGGATTGTTTGTTACATCTCACATCGGATAGGGGAGAATCTTTTTTACATTATATAAGTATAGACTCCTCTCAATTTAGTAGACACGTTTTAAAATCATGAAGGCCCATGGACTTGAAGCAACCAGGTCAGAGGGTGGCAGGAATTTGGGAGGAACCCGGACTAAGTCGAGGCCAGGAATTGACCCGATTTTTCGAACCAATAAAGTCACTTGACCAAGTCGGACCTTAATTTAGTTGGATCCAGTTGTGATGAGTTGGGCTTAAATTGCCACCTTTATAGATAATATCTACATGATTGAGCCAAGTCGTTATAAATGGTATCGAAGCCAATTCCGACCTCAGTAATGGTCTTGTTTCATTTGATTACAGGAAAGAGTGTTTGTCTGTGGCCATAATCGTGTGGCCAACGACAAGAATGTTTAAGTCTCTGATAAAGTGTTTGTCATGTGGCATCGGATAGAGAATCTTTAGCGCTAAATAAATGTGAGTTAAAGTAAACTCGTTTTAAAACTATACCTATAAAGGGCCTTCTAAACTCAAACCAGACAATGCCTACATTACTTAAACCGTTGTTACAGATATTGTAACGGTGATTCTATGTCATTTACTCTCTTTTCAGTCACTAACATATAATCATTATGATATGGGATAAATTATCTACCTGCTCCTGTTCGTGATACTATACAATGTCAAGTCCCCATCAAAGTTCAATAAGGTAGCACCACTTAATTTATAAGCCAGTCAGTAGCAGAAAATCAGTAAATGTTACTGAGTAAGCATAGTATAGCAGATCATCAATATAAGCTCATCCTACTCCTGGCTGAGTCTAGAAGGAAAGTTACATAAATGCAAGAGTAATGCTTGACTTTCTTATTTACCTAAACTCGACCAGCATCTATCACTTCCAGTAGCAATGGTTGTTCAATACAGAGAACTTGTGGAGCCTATGGATCTTCCATCTCCGGGAAGAAATTAACATTCCACAATTTGGCTATTTCTTTTCAGAACCAACTTGAATTACTTCGGTAACAATTGTTGTCCGATACAAAGAAGTTGTGGAGGCTATGGATCTTGTTGCAAAATAAACAGCAAATAGGAAGAGAATAAACGAGGAAAATAATAAAAATACAGGGTTACGTGGTTTGGTCAATGTGACTTACGTATTGATTACGGCTTTCAAGTACATAATTCAAAACCTTAAACACCCACATAACATATATATATATAACCCTAAATCAAAGCAGGTAAAGTCCCTTTGGCACAGGGTTTTGCCCCACCCCCTATGAGATCCAGTGTTGGGCTTTCGGGTTAGAGACCTTCTGGTCCTCGCCTTATGTCCCACAGGAATCTCTCAAAAATCCTTTTCGATAAGGCTCTTAAAATATTTTGGATCGGGTTGGGTCGCTACAAAATTCTAATCATTTAACTGATGTTCTACTTCCCGGAAGAAACTTGCATTCTGCGATTTGAGTAATTCTGTTTTGGAAACAGTAGCTCAGTCAGTAGTCCAATGTGCAGTGCATATCCATAGAGCCGTAAACTTTTTTCTGGGATCAATCCTTTCAATGGGTCTTTTTGGCTCTTCAATCCCAAAAACCTGTAGCTAATCTAAAATAGATCTTTTGGCTCTTCACTCCTGAATAATTAGTAGACATACACAGAACTTCCGAACATTGTTGGAGCACAAAAGCATCAATGTTTTGTCAATTATTGTAGAATCCTAATAAGGAACTTTTCTCCTACCAGAATTAAGATGGAAAGTTGAATGCGAGGAGTGTGCGGTAGAAAGACAAAAAAATTTGTACATGAATCTGATCAAAACAGTTACGTGAAAGTATGAAGTAGTCTTATCTCTTGAAGTTTTTAAGCTGTCGAATCGATCTTTTAGGTTTGACTCTCTTATTGAGCTTGGGTCTTTCATCGTTAAATCTTTTATTGATGCTCAAATGTGGGAAAATGTTATACGGAAGGGAATACCGTCTTGAAAGGATGCAAAGTAAAAGGTATCTAAGAGATGTGAGTAATGATATGATCGGCGTCAGTTCATCAAAAGTGTGAAGTGGTCACCCAAGGCAGGAGGATTCTCTCTTTATTAATTATCTTTTGGATTTAAATTTCTTACATTGAGGCACGGATCATATCGTACGATGTTTTAATTTGAGGCCCAGGCTTCAGCGAGTCCAGAAAAAAACGAAAAAACATCAGATGTCAAGGAGGATTCGAAAGGGAAGTGGTATTTAAGAGTATGAGCAGTGTTTGAATCTCGCATCGCGCCATGTAGAGTATAAAATGATGTTAAGTATCGAATTTTCTTCCTTACCGTATCAATCTTTTAAGTTGGGTTTTTCTATTAAGTTGAGATATACGATGGATGACATTGGGTACAATGAAATGACTCACCCTGTCCCACCACAATTGGAAAGGGTTTGTGAATAAGATTGACAAGTCCAGGACTATGATTATAAATGTAAGAAAACTTCGTGGTGTAAGCTTCATAGGTTTGGATTATAATTACACATATTTCTATATTATGCATACAAATTGATCCAGCAAAGACACATTCAATGTAGAAAAAGACCTTGAGTGCATCAGCACTTCCTGTTATAATCAATATGATGAAACATTTTGCTTTTAGCACGACATGTAAAACAACCTACTTTTGCTTCTACAATTCTTGAATGAGTAGTTCATCATAAATAATTAGACTCCAAATCAAGAATTGGAACCTTCAGCAAGTGCCTTACTGTTCGTCCAGTTGTTTTATATGTTTAGAACTCGACTCGAAAAATAGTTGAGATACTCGAACTCGACTCGATAAAACTCGAATCAATTAAAAAAATTAATAAATAATTATGTTTGAACTCGACTTGACTCGATTAATAAAATAGTAAAGCTCGATTAAGTTCACGAGCAATTCAAATCGAGTATTGTGATATTCGAACTTTACTTGATAAACTATTCGAACTATTCTAGCTCAAGCTCGACTCGATAAATTTTGAGTAAGAATTTAAATTATTACGAGTTAGTAGCTCCACGACTAGCTTGACTCATTTACATTAACGAATCTAAATACACAAAAATTGGGCCGTAAATGTGATCAAAAAGAATATCATCTTACGGTAAAACTATTAGAAGATGTGTATAAAAGCAGTTCTCGGGTTTTTCACGATTATTCCGCAAAACCCCTCTGTATTCGAAACAAATCCACCAATTGCTAATATCTTGGAATTCAACTCATATTCATCACTTTAAGGTTCATTCAAGGAATGATTCCGGGCTTCAAATATATATTTTCTCATTTCACAGCATATGCAATGACCTAAATCTAACCCGACTATCCTATCTAATAATTAGAAAAACTCATTGAATTTTTTAGTCCATTTTTCTGATTGTTCTTACAATGTAATTGCTTGTTTTTATGCAGAAATATATACTAATTACCAAATTTCTATTTTACAGAAATAATTAGCATAAATGAAAATTCCAGCAAGGATCAAAAGTGAAAACAGTTCAATGGCCACATGAGGTCGCGACAGAGAATCGAAGTCACAACCAAAAGTCATACTATGTTGAATGAAAAGTTGTTGCGACAAGGAGGATTCTTTGAGATATAAAACTGAGGAAGGATTTCATGTCGCGACACCGTGCGAGTTGCGACACCAAAGGAGAACAAGTCTAGATTACAATAGATTTTCGGTCGCGTAGTAGATTAAGTAACACATCGGTTTGAGTCACGACCGGATAATGCGAGGTCACGACTAGAGGTGATGGC